>CAUYLG010077428.1:0-55963 GCA_963573385.1 Cacajao melanocephalus
GGAGAGGGAATGATGGAGAGGTTGGCAACAGGTACAAAGTTACAATTAGATAGGAGGAATGAGTTCTGGTATTCTATTGCACAGTAGGGTGACTATGGTTAACAGCAAGGTAATTGTATGTTATAAAATAGCTAGAAGAGAGGCTTTTGAATGTTCTCACCACAAAGAAATAATAAATTCATAAGGTGACGGATATGCTCACTGCCCTGATTTGATCATTATACAATGTATACATGTATCAAAACACTGAATTATACCCCATAAAAATGTACAATTATGTATCAATTAAGATTTTTTTAAAAGAAATTAAAGTTTTGATTGGGTGAAGTAAAGCAAATAATTTTGAAGTATTGGCAGCACTTCAGTTTACAGGCAGGCCTTACTGCAGAGAGTGATGACAATTAAAAGCTTGGAACCATTGAGGGCAACAGGTACAGTATGCCAAAGACTACTCAACCTACTTCAGACTTTTCAGAGGGAGATTGACTGTACAGATGTTTTCAGATTTCTTAAACTGCATGAGACCCTCTTTATACTAGCAACTTCACTTAAACCTTGTTTTCAGAAGCCTTGCCTTTTATCTCTCACTTCATTTGTACAACTAAGAGTCACACCTAGGAAAGTGGAGCTGTTAAACAAGTAGGGCTGGCTGGCCCTAGTCAAATTTGTGAAAGAGGCAGCTCTATTTCTCTTTAATTTGAGCAGGGACTTTGATGCCTTAATCTAGCAGGCATTCTCCAACAGAAAGGTTTTTGTTTTCTTTTGTTGATCTAGAAGGTTTTGAAGGCTCACCTGGGAGGTGGCCATCTCTGCACATCCTTCTCTGAGGTCAGGGTACCAATAGGAAAGAGGCTGGCAAGCTGAGTGGATGCCCTGGGTACTTTTTTTTTTTTTTTTTTTTGATGGAGTTTCGCTCTTGTTACCCAGGCTGGAGTGCAATGGCACCAGGTTGACTCACCGCAACCTCCACCTTCCGGGTTCAAGCGATTCTCCTGCCTCAGCTTCCCAAGTAGCTGGGATTACAGGCATGTGCCACCATGCCCGGCTAATTTTGTATTTTTAGTAGAGACGGAGTTTCTCCATGTTGGTCAAGCTGGTCTCGAACTCCTGACCTCAGGTGATCTGCCAGCCTCGGCCTCCCAAAGTGCTGGTATTACAGGCATGAGCCACCACGCCCAGCTGGGGATTTTACTCTTATGTAGGCATTTCCCATCCTATCTCCTCACCCTGAGTAACCTCAAGGATTTTAGGGGAAATGGAAATTAGTTTTTCCTCACAAATAAGTTAACAATGCTTTCCTTAACTCAAAAAGGAATGTTTGGGTATGGGAATGCATCTTGGGTGGGAACTTCAAACACTCTGTATAGGGCTCCCCAATGGCGAGAAAACCTCTTTTCTCTGTTTAGCTCATTCGGAGTAGACATTCTATCAAGAATGTATTAGAGACTACAAAGGAAAGGAGAACAATAATATTCCTTTCTTTCTTTCTCATCCTCACTGAATGATATGGCAGGTGGAGTGGAGTCCGAAGGAAAATAGATTTCTTCCCTCCCATCCTTAATGAATATGTAGTGCTGCCTATAATCCAGCCCCATCATAGATGGACAGTTGAAAAAAAAACTAAAAACATAACAAGGGTAGTTCAGAACTGCTGATAGAGATGATTTAACAAAAGAGACAGACAAAAAAATTTTTAACACTATAATTATAAAGTTGAAGGCACATCCTTGGCAGAAATATGATCAATTACATGCTTATGAAAAACAAACTACTGAATATCTTAACTACAGTAGATGGATATTGCACAACATTGTCCACTGCTGTTTTGGGTATCAAATAATCAATGTTTAACAACGTTTAGCTAAACATTTCTTTAACTAAAAACATAAGGTTGAGACTCCTGGTTTTGGCTACAAAAGGCATTTGTTATCAACACCATTAAAGAAGCTCTTTTAACTGAAGAACAAGAACTCATGCTTTGTGCTCTATCTGGTTTACTCATACCAGATGGAGGGACTGCAGAAAGTTAATGTAAAAATAGATAATAATTTGGCATGAATCTATATTTTTTCTATTTTGTAAAATAATACTTTATAGAAAAGAAACAAAACAAACCAAAACCCAAAAGGAGTGATTCCAGGAATGTCTTTATTCTTTTTAAAATAACCAGTAACCAGATGCCTCACCCAGAGAAAATAACAAAATGGAGTAAAATAAATATCAAGAAAAATGATTTCAAAGCATGATCCATAAGTAATAGAAAAAAAACTCTTAACATATATTTTTGATTTTAAGCTGTATACAGAAAAGATATGCACACTTAAAGTTTTAGAAACATCTTGTCCACAGTGCTATTTTAAGCATTCTATATATCTAAATACAGAATATTTTTTAAAAAATTAAAATATAAAATTACGTGTTCACAAGGCATGAAATTTGACATTCTAAAATGCTGATACTAAACTAGGAAAAATAACATTTCTATTTTCACAAATGACAACCATACATCTTGAGACTACAACACTATTACTCTAGTTGTGTTTTAATCTTTGAAATTCAAAAGGCATCTTTGGATATTTAAGTTTAAGGTGCCCCATAGGTGAGTCTGAACCAGCACTGGATATTAAAGTATCCTTGTTATCTCAGACTAAGGGCATAGTTGCTGAGTGAATACAGAAGAGTGATAAATGAAATACATATAGAGAACTTCCAATATTCAAATATCAAGTTCAAATATAAATCCATTTCCCTTCAGTATGGTAATATGTGCATATGTATGTGTATGTACATATATAAGTGTATATATATATATGTATGTGAATACACGCAAACACACATTTATAAAATTTGTTCTCATTAGTAACTCCTGACTTAAAGCTAGCTACTGGCTGGGCGCGGTGGCTCAGGCCTGTAATCCTAGCACTTTGGGAGGCCGAGGTGGGTGGATCACCTGAGGTCAGGAGTTTAAGACCAGCCTGGCCATCATAGTGAAACCCCATCTTTAAAAAAAAAAAAAAAAAGCTAGCTACTAACTGAAAGCAATATTTTTGATTCTCTCCATAATCACCTCTTTCTCCTGTGAATAGTGTCTCTCTGAAGCTAATGAAAGTTCAAGATTGCAAAAAAGACTTGTGGTAGAGGATTCAAATGTGGCTACATGTTACTTAAAGCAGGATTCTTTCTAAATAGCATGTTTTCTGTTCTTGTAGTAAGAGTTGATATTATATCTTTGATTATTTCAAGACTATAAGCTGCTATTCCCGCTGTCCCACAATATGCATACAAGACCAAGAGGATGACCCAAAGGCACACATAATAATGGAAGAGAAACTGGCTGTGTTCAACTGCTTGAGGTGTGTGGGAGGGAGAAGGAGGGATGCTTCTTTTTTCAACATTTGCCCTATCAGCTGTGTCTTCTAGAAGAAACAAATTGTGTTATAAGATGGGCCACCGGAATTAAAATAATAAATAATAAAACTCAAACTGAAAGCATGGAGGATGGCATAGGCATTGGTCTTTAAAAAGGGCCTAGATATACAAACTCATTAATATTTCATTGAAAAGTGTTTGCCTTTCTAGATCAATAGCACCTTCATAAAAAGCTTCAGTTCTCTCTTTGAGATAGCTGAGACAGAAATTAGATCTTTTCTAAATCTGAAAGACAGCATGGAATAAGGTTGTAAACTTTGTGTGTGTATACATGAAAGGATAAAAGAGAAAAGGGGTAGGAAAGGAAGAACTACATCCCCTACTCCCACCTGATTTTAAGACTCTGCTTTAGAAAAACGATTTTTTGTATTTATTACTGACCTCAAGGGGAGAAAAGAACTAACATTTACTGAGTACAAATCCTATGTGCCAGATGTTGGTTTAGCAGCAGCTTTGCTTATGGTAATGGGAACAAAATGTTAGGAATTTACTTATGAGTCCTCTTCATTTACATATTCTGCATATGAAATCCATCTTGCAACAAACAAATAAATTTAAATAGTCTTATAAGTACAAGATCTCTGACCAGTGTGTTAGCTACCAGGCACTCACAAGGGAATTTCTAAATCCATTTAGCAATGGGGACAAGTTCCTAAATTTACCAACCACACTAACTAGGCAAGTTCAAATGTTTTATTTAAACTAGAGAAAAGTATATATTTGGCTAAAAAGCATCATAACCTAGGGAAATTTTAGTTTCTGTATTACGATTTTACTGTATTTTTTGGTAAATGGAGCTTTGTGTAATAGTATTATTTTAAAAGTCTTTTTGAGAGGTTATCTGAAACACTAAAAGATAAATAAAATCTATTAAATTATATATACTAGCAAAGTGATTGTACTTAATTCAAAAAATACAAATTTAGGCCAGGCATGGTGGCTCACACCTGTAATCCCAGCACTTTGTGAGGCCAAGGCAGGCAGATCACCTGAGGTCAGGAGTTCCTTAAGACCAGCCTACCCAGCATGGTGAAACCCCATGTCTACTAAAAAATACAAAAATTAGCTGGGTGTATTGGCGGGTACCTGTAATCCCAGCTACTCGGGAGGCTGAGGCAGGGAGAATTGCTTGAACCCAAGAGGCAGAGGTTGCAGTGAGCCAACTCCAGCCTGGGTGACAGAGTAAGAATCCATCTCAAAAAAGAAAAAAAAATTAGTGAATCCAGGTAATTTTATATGACCTATATATGTTAAAGATAATAGTGTTAATCTTTGAAAATCTGTTGAGCAGAAGAGGCTCATAATGTTAAGTTTCCGGACTGAGATCAACAGACTACGAGAAGAACTTAGAACCCAACTGGGCAGGAGTGAAATGAAACTGAGCACAGAACTAGGAAAGTTGAAGGAATAATTTGATTTACTTTTTACTACAGTGGAAAGATGGGAGGCAGGGAACCTACAGACCTTTCAGGTCTTTTGAGCTACAAAATGTAAAAAGGAGCAAAATATTAGAACAGTTGTCAGTTATGTTTAATCAATGAAAAACCACCTAAACTTGGTTAGCTTAAAAGAAAATAACAAAAGCCAACTGCAAGGACAAGGATGCAGGGAGAATGGGGGAAAGAAAGCCTGTAATAAATAAGGCACATCTATTTTTAAATAGTTTCAACTGCTTTCCTTCTAAAACTAGATGCTTTATACACAGTGCTTTGAATGTCATTGCTCCCCAGTGAGGCAGGGATACAGGCTTGAGAGTAACTTCAATATCTTGAATTCAATAGCATGAATATCTTGAGCTCTCAAATCTTCAAATTTTTTAATATCTTCTTCTTGGGCCCTTTTTTGGTCAAACAAAAAATATCACTTTAGCAGCAGTTCGGCAATCTCTAATTGTAGGGCTTGTTGTAAACCTCACTGCTCTACCTTATCTGTTGTTAGTGAAAACAAAAATATACTGGAAATCCAGTTTAAATAAAGCTAAGTTCAGAGCTGATGCCTTGAAAAAGATATTTTTGCCAATATATAAACGCAACTCAAATAGAATCTCTAATGTAAGAACACGAGACCAACATAAAATCCTTCTATAGTATTTTGAAAAGTGAAGGTAACATCATGAATGCTGTGTCAGTGCATGACAAGATAAACTAGCAGCACTCTCCGTGGCCTTTCATAATGTAGTGTCATCATCTTCCCTGAAGTCTCCCACCAGGAGTGAATGCTTGTCAGGTTCACTGGTAACAACGCTGTTTAGGGAGCGTTTATCAGACAGTAGTGAGTTTATAGAGGCTCTGCTATAATTAACAATCCGGTCCAGCAAACCTAGTTTTGGAGAATTTCTTGAGGTATCATCTATTCCAACGTGAACGCTGATTTCTGAAGGACTCTTCTGTCCTATCTGGCTCCGGGCAGGCAGTTCATAATTCTCATAAGTTGGTTTCCTATAACTGGACACATGCAAAAGTACACCAGTTTGAAATAACTGAAAGTAAATGAGATGCCTGCTATGTGCACAAAAGAAAGAAGGACATTTGCCTGGTATGAAATGTATAAAGGTGATCACTGGTAGGAAAATAGCTTGAAATGAATTGCGTAGAGTCACATCATCAGATATCCTACTTCTCAGAGCCAGTGAACTATATTTTATCCCACTCAGTGCTTGTGGTTGCTACACATAAAGTACACAAAGTAACAATTACATAGCTAATTATTATTGTTAGCTAATAATAATTCTTTTTTTTTTTTTTGAGACAGAGTCTTGCTCTGTCACCTAGGCTGGAGTGCAGTGGCACGATCTCAGCTCACTGCAACCTCTGCCTCTCAGATTCAAGAGATTCTCCTGCCTCAGCCTCCCAAGTAGCTAATATTACAGGCGTCCACCACCAGGCCCAGCTAATTTTCATATTTTTAGTAGAGATGGAGTTTCACCATGTTGGCCAGGCCGTTCTTGAACTACTGACCTCAGGCGATCCGCCCACCTCGGCCTCCCAATGTGCTGGGATTACAGATGTGAGCCACCGCACCTGGCCAGGTGGGTGAATAATAATTCTTATTAAGAATGGTTTGGGCTTATCATTGATCAATACGAGAATGAAGCCTACCAAGAATGACTGGATGATAAAAGGAATACAAAATACACATGTGAGCAAGCTATTATACTTACAGTTTAAGGAAGAGAGAAGAAAGTACTACAGAAACAGATGAAGCAGCCATTGCTGCAGATCCCATCCAAGGCTGTAAAACCAAACCAATAGGCATAAAAACTCCTAGGAAACAAGGATGAATTAGTTAGAGTAGATAATACTAAATAGATTATCAATGTGTTTCTAACATACATACAAATCATATCTTTGATATTTCTTCAGCATTTATCCTCTTGGTGGTGGAGATTTTTGTTACTGCCATTTTTTCACTAATAGAATGTTGCTGTTAAAATTCTTGTACGTGTCTCCCCGTGCCCATATTTCAGAGTTTCTCTAGGGTATATACCTAGCGGTGAAACTACTGGGTCATAACATGGGCACATCTTCAACTTTATGTGGATATTCTTTAGTTGTTCTCCAAAGTGGGTGTAGCAATTCCTAATCCCACCAATAAAACATGGGAGTTCATGTTTTACAGTCTCATCCACACTTGGTTTTGACAGACATGTGAGTGTCTGCTCATATGATTAGGATGAAATAGAATTATATTTTTCTTTTTCTTTTTTTTTTTTTCTGAGACAGAGTCTTGCTCTGTTGCCAGGCTGGAGTGTAGTGGCTCAATCTCGGCTCACTGCAACCTCCACCTCCTGAGTTCAAGCGATTCTTCTGCCTCAGCCTCCAGAGTAGCTGGGACCACAGGTGCGTGCCACCACACCCGGCTAATTTTTGTATTTTTAGTAGAGACGGGGTTTCACCATGTTGGCCAGGATGGTCTCGATCTCTTGACCTCGTGATCCACCCACCTCAGCCTCCCAAAGTGCTGAGATTATAGGCTGAGCCACCACGCCCGGCCTAGAATTATACTTTTCTACCCTTTTTCTTTTTTAGACAGAGTCTCATTGTGTCACCCAGGCTGGAGTGCAGTGGCACAATCTTGGCTCACTGTAACCTCCACCTCCCAGGTTCAAGCAATTCTCCTGCCTCAGACTCCTGAGTAGCTGAGACTAAAGGCGCATGCCACCATGCCCGGCTACTTTTTTGTATTTTAGTAGAGATGACGTTTCATCACGTTGCCCAGGCTAGTCTCAAACTCCTGAGTTCAGGCAATCTGCCCGCCTCAGCCTCCCAAAGTGCTGGGATTACAGGCATGAGCCACCACGCCTGACTTATTTTCCTACTTTTTCTATAGTGATCATGTATTACTTGTGTCATTCATTCTTTTTTTTTTTTTTTTGAGACAGAGTCTCGCTCTGTTGCCCAGGCTGGAGTGCAACATACAATGGTGTGATCTTGGCTTACTACAACCTCGCCTCCTGGGTTCAAGTGATTCTCCTGCCTCAGCCTCCTGAGTAGCTGGGATTACAGATGCATGCAACCATGCCTGGCTAACTTGTATAATTCTTCAAAAATCACTTGTTCCATGAATTAATCTTACTGAACTTAGATTGTTCTTTTGCTCTTTGTCCTCTCAGCATTTGTGTGTCGTTGCTGATAGACAGTTTTGTAATTATTCTCATGTCATTTCATGTCTTTCCTTGGCTCTCAAACAGGAGAGAACAAGAAGAAAACGATAATTATTTCTCTTATGTCATTACTAACTCCTACCAGGTCCCTAAGTTTAGGAGATTCTCAGATGCTTATTAAATAACTCTAAATTCCTTTTTCTCAGTTATATTCCTTTGTTCACTCTCTCTCTCATCTCGTCTTTCAACCTAAAAAAATACCAGTTAACAGAATATTAAGTGAAGAGCAGAAAATTCTCTGTACGCTACAATCACAACTATGTAACAAGACAAAAACTGATGCGGAGTAAAAAAAAAAAAAGACTAGAAGAAAATATACTTGTATAATTCTTTAAAAATCACTTGCTCCATGAATTAATCTTGCTAACAGTATTTGTGTTTGGGTAGTCAGATTAAAGGTAAATCTGTTTAGAAAAAAAAATTAATTAATAAGCAAACAAATACATATCTCTGTGCAAATATATGGAGAAATAGATGAAGCAATGTGGCAAAATATCATCAGCTGGTGAGTTTAGGTAAAAGGCATATAGATTTTCATTGTATCATTTTTTTCAATGTTTTTGTATGTTTGAAATTTTTCAAAATACAAAGTTGAAGGCTGGGAGCGGTGGCTCATGCCTGTAATCCCAACACTTTGGGAGGCCGAGGCGGGTGGATCGTCTGAGGTCAGGAGTTCAAGACCTACCTGGCCAACATGGTGAAACCCCATCTCTAGTAAAAATGTGAAACCCCATCTCTAGTAAAAATACAAAAATTAGTAAGGCATGGTGGCGGGCACCTATAGTCCCAGCTACTCAGGAGGCTGAGGCAGGAGAACTGCTTGAACCCAGGAGGCAGAGGTTGCAGTGAGCCGAGATTGCGCCACTGCACTCCAGCCTGGGCAACAGAGTGAGACTCCATCTAAAAACAAACAAACAAAAAAGTTAGAGGGAAAAAAATCTGTCAGAATGCTTATATATTCTTAAGCTATAACAAACATTACTGAAAATTAAAATGATTGATTTTAACATTAGCAGGCTACAAACAAAAACTAAGCTCAAAACTAAGAAGAAGACGACAGGCTTCAACTATATTAGGTCTCTAATGACTTCAGTGGAAAAAGCGATACTAGTTAAGAGTCACATACCAGCAGCTATGGGAATTCCAACCAGATTATAAATTAGAGCAAAGACAAAATTTATCCGAATCCTCTTGACTGTCTTTCTTGATAAGTCGATACTTGCCACTACATCCAGAAGATCGTTCTGAGAACAGAAATATTTGTGATATTAGTAAGAGACTCTAACTGAACCAGTAACTTTTACATTTGATACTGTGTATATTGAAGATTACGTCTACCTTAGGGTAATATGTGAATTAACTACAAATCTCAGATAATGCTAAAACTTGGACTCAGCCTCAGAAAGTGTTTTTTAGAAATTTTCCTCAGGGTTCTGAAAACACTACTGGGGTATATGCTGGCACAAGGATTAAATCTACTTAAAATAATCTCAGCAACTATTTGTTGAAGATCATTTTATTCTAAATCCATTCTTAATCTTATTCTTCACTTTAGAAACTTATAATTCTCACTTGCTTATTAGCTGGATTGAGAAAGTCAGGGGTAATTAGCACGACTTTTCATACTCCCACTCCATATTCTCAAAATCGTAATGGCTGAGAGCATGAAATTTAAGACAGAATTGTTTTGCTCAATATACTTTATGACACTATCATTGACCATGTAGGGCAGTCTCATACTCCTCAAAGGTCAGGCCATGGCACTTACCCTTATCAAAACCACATCAGCTGCTTCAATGGCTACATCTGTGCCTGTGCCAATGGCAATTCCCACATTAGCCATTGCCAGAGCCGGGGAGTCATTGATTCCATCTCCCACCATTGCTACCCGTTTCCCCTCCTCTTGAAGTTGCTTCACTTTAGCAACCTTGTGAGAAGGTAGAACTTCAGCAAACACCTTAGTAATGCCAACCTATGTGAGGAAAATAAACTCAATTCATTTCAAAAAATAATAATGAGTACCTGAAACATAAGTAATAACAAGCCATCAGTTTTCACCCACCAGATATCCACACTTTAAAAGACTGATAAAATCTAGTGATAGCAAGAATGGAGAAATGAGCTCTCTTATATACTGGAGGCTGATGTGTAAACTGGGACTCTTTTTGGAGGGCATCTGGTAGCATCTATCAAAGTGTGAGCATCATTTGGCCTAGCAGTTCCACGTCTAGCTCTATTTTGGACAGACTTGTACATGTACAGAAAGATACATGGCCAAAGATGTTCATTATTGCCTTGTTTACAAAAACAAAATTTTCAAAACCATCCAAATGTCCATCGTTAGGGAAATGGTTAAATAAATTATAATACATCCATACCACAGAATTTCATGCAGCAGTACAGAAAGAATAAAATAACTTTCTTTCTTTTTTTTTTTTTCCCCCCGAGATGGAGTCTCACTCTGTCACCCAGGCTAGAGTGCAATGGTGCAATCTCGGCTCACTGCAACCTCCGCCTCCTGGGTTTAATCGGTTCTCCTGCCTCAGCCTCCTGAGTAGCTAGGATTACAGGCATGCACCACCACGCCAGGCTAATTTTTGTATTTTTAGTAGAGATGGGTTTCACCATGTTGGTCAGGCTGGTCTCCAACTCCTGACCTCATGTGATCCGCCTGCCTTGGCCTCCCAAAGTGATGGGATTACAGGCGTGAGCCACCATGCCCTGCCAAAATAACTTTCTATGTTCAGATATGGATGAAGCTCCAAAGTATATTGTTATGTAAAAAAAGCAAACTACTAAACAATCTGTTCAAAATGATCTGATGTTGAGAAGACTAGAATTATACTGTATATGTACTCTGTATATGCACATATGTGCATATGAAAAAGTGGCAGTGTGGGGATCAGTAGGACTGGACGGAGAGCATGGGGAAAAAAGGACAACATTTTTACTTTATATCCTTGTGTATTATTTACACAAGAATGTATTAATATATTACTTGCATCATTTATTAGAAGAAGAGAGAAGGCATTCCAAAGTTAAAAAGATTGAAAAATTTTAGAGGTAAGGCGAATGTGGGAGTCAGGAGCAGAAAAATGGCATGTCAAAGTAGTGCATTAGAAAAATAGTTCCATCGGTGGTGTTTAGGATGCACTAGAGAGGGATGTGTGTGGAGCTATTTCCGTGTTTCAGGCATGAGATCAGGAGAGCCTGGATTAGGTTGGCAGCACTGGTAAAGAATATGAGCAACATTTCAAAGGACGCATCAACAGGAGCTGGTGTACAGTGTCACGCAAGCATCCCATAAACTAAGCAAATACCTTTTTACTTATAACAGTAACACACAAAGCCCAAAGTCCTTCCAGCAAAGCATGGTAAATTTTCTTGAAGGAACCAGATAGGACTACTCAGTGATAATTAAAATAGTAGGTAATGTAAATTTCTTAGCATTTGAAGGCAAGACATAAAATGTATATCAAGAATTAGAAGTTATCACATACCCCTAACAATTACCTGAGAAGCAATAGATCTAGCTGTTTTACTGTTGTCTCCAGTCATCAGAACTACTTCTAAGCCCATAGATTTCAGAATATGGACAGCCAGTTCTGCTTCAGGCTTCACTGTGTCTGCAATGGCTATCAAGCCACACAGCTCATCTAATATAGGAACAGCACAAAATAAGAGAACTTGGAATATGATAAAAGCAGAATAACGTTTTGACTTGAAATTTCAGAATGAAATGAATTTTGTTAAGTTGTTCAGGGCATGGCTTAACTTAAAATATCTCTGAGCTCACACAGACTTATACTACAAACTCTGTAACAAACCTCCATATTTGGTTATGAAAATTTCAGAGTGATGTAGGGGTTACTAATAGAGTAATAATAGGAAAATAGAAAGAGAGACCTTACTGGATATCAAAAGACCCTTTTTTTTCCTTAGAAAGGTATTTGCCAATAGCCTCAAACACTTCATCTAATTTAAAGGTAAAGGAAACTGAAGACATACTTTTTTTCTTTTTAAGGTGAAGGAGGGGGTGGTGAGAGACAAAATAGGCACTTTATAGTGGGAAAAATATTACCATAAATTTTATTATTTTATTCTATTTACAAAATAAAAGTAATATGACATTCTCTGCTTCTTTCAGATCTAAAAAGGCCATAAGGCCATGGTAAAATACTGCCTTCATACTTAGCAAATATTGTAAATGTTGAGTGGAATTAATCTCACAGCTAGAAATTTACCCTAAGAAATAATTTAACAAAAGAAAGCACATATAACCTCAAAGATGTTTATTGTAGTGTCATTTACAATTAGAAACAACCTAAATTTCCAACAAGAGGGGAATAATTATAGTGTGTAAGTTTGAGAAATTTGCAGTATTATAGAAAAACTATATAGCAACATTAGAAAGCATTAAGTAAAATAAAGCATGATAAAATAGTATGTGTTCAAGTGTTTTTAATTATTATTCAACTTTATTGAGGTAAAATTTACCTATGATAAAATGTACCCAGTAAAAAATGGTCTATGTACTAATACTGTAATTCTGCAAACACACACACACACACATATTGCAACAAAACTAGGAATAGAATGTACAAAATCAAAATGGACATTGTGGGCTAGGTGCAGTGGCTCAGACCTGTGATCCCAGCACTTTGGGAGGCCAAGGCAGGTGGATCACATGAGGTCAGGAGTTCGAGACCAGCCTGGCTAACATGGTGAAACCCCGTTTCTACTAAAAATACAAAAAATTAGCTGGATATGGTGGCGTGTGCCTGTAATCCCAGCTACTTGGGAGGCTGAGACAGGAGAATCACTTGAACCCAGGAGGCAGAGGTTGCAGTGAGCCGAGATTGTGCTATTGCACTCCAGCTTGGGCAACAAGAGCGAAACTCCGTCTAAAAAAAAACAACAACAACAAAAAACCCTGACATTGTGTTAGGATGATGGGATTATGAATATTATTTTACTTTGCTATTATTTTACTGTTGTTATTTTTAGGTTTTAAAAAATCCTTGATTAGCTTTAAAACATAGGCTAGAGAAGAAAGTAACAAGGGCAGGCAAATGTGAGAGAATTTTAAATTAATCAATAATAATCATGTGTTGTTGACATTTTCATTTTGCATTTAAGATGCTTTTGAATAACCCTCATAGTTCAGAGGTCTCTCAAAAATATATAAATAAAACAATAACAGATCATAACACTGAGTCATAGCATACTTATGGAAAAACCTTACCATCAACTGCTACTAATACAGCAGTTCGACCTTTTCTCTCATGTTCAGTCATGAAATCATCTACATAGTTATTAATGACAAGACCATTTCTAATCATCCACTCCCGGTTACCAATGAGGACTTTATACTGCTGAGCATTAAGAGCATCTGAAAGTAAGCACAGAAATAACATTTAGTGATTTCAATTAATCTTTATAAAACCCATGAAGCAAGTTCTTCCTGTCTAACCTTGCACAGTCACTATATTGTATTTTTTGCAGAACACAGCCTACAACAGTGATGTTCAAATTTTCTAAGAACATACTCTGTTCTTCCATGCCTCTGGGCTTCTGCATACATTGCTGCCTTCATCTGAAATGTTCTTATCCCTCCTCTCCAGACAGCAAACTCCATCACATTCTTCAAGAGCCAGTTCAAATCTTACTTTATTGGTGAGGCTTTCCCTTTAACCTTCCATAGAAATTCAATCAAATTAAAAAATACTTATTGTGCATCAGTAGCTGAATGTGGCTGAATGAAAATGTATAATCATGCTGACATCTCATTTTCTTTAAGTGGGCCCTTAGTGCTATCTGGAAACTTGACTATATTTTTCTAGTTCATTCATTCTCCATTTCTTCTAGATGGTTATTTCATACCTTCTCATCTCCCTTCAAATCTCCAACTTCTCCTGCCTCATCCTAATACCAGATGATGACTCTGCTTCCTACTTCAGAAAGAAAATAGAAGCAATCAGAAAAGAACTTCCATAGCTCTCATTGCCACATCCACTCAACTACCTGTGCCTTCTGTGTCTGTGTATCTAGCTTCCCTTCTGTTATAATAAACTGATTCTGCTCCTAATTTAAGGCCAACCTTTCTACTTGTGTACTAGACCCCCTCCTTTGCCTATTCTAGAACATCTCTCCAACAATTCTCCCTGCCCCCTCCTGCACAACTTTTCTATCTCTGCTGTACATTGTCCTAACTTAAAAAAAAAAAAAAACTCTCGTGATCTCACACACCTCTCTAGATACCACATTTATCTGCGTCCGTACATAGCAAAACTTCCCAAAAGTATCTCTATTGGCTGTCTCCAATTCATATATTTCCATTCTCTTGTGAACCTACTTCAATAAAGCTTTTGACTCTAGTACTCCAATTATTACACAGTCAGTGACCTTTACTTTAATAATCCTAATAGTTAATTCTCAATCCTCATCTTACTTGTCCTATTAGCAGAACCTAACACAGCTGTTCACTCCCTCCTGGAAACACTTCCTTCATTTGGCTTCTAGGAGACCACATTCTTAGTGGTTACCTCCTCATTGGCCATTTTTGGCCTTCTTTGCCCATCCCTCTTTATTTCCCTAACTTCTTAATTTATAGTGTTGCAGGACTCAGTACTTAACTCTTTCTTTCCCTTTATCTACTCTCGCACCTTGGGATTCTTATCCAGTCTCATGGCTCTAAATACCATCTATACCACTGTAGTCCAAGAGAACTTTCTGTGATATTGGAAATGTTCTGTATCTACTTTGTTTAATACAATAGCCACTCACATGCAGATGTGGCTATTGAGTACTAAAATGGGGCTAGTATGACTGAAAGATAAATTTCAAATTATATTTAAATGAATTTAAATAGTCACATGTAATTAGTGGCTATTTTACGAGACACCACAGATCTATAAGCAGAGGACTCCCAAATCTCTCTCTCTGATCCAGTCTGTTTCCTGGAATTCCAAACTTATGTAGCCAACTGCTTACTTGATATTTCCATTTATACGATATCTCCACTTGGGATATCTCTAATAGGTACTCAAACTTAACATGTACAAAACTGAACTCCTGATCTTTTTCCCAATACTGTCCCTCCTGTGGTCTTCCCCTATCTTATTTAAATGATAACTCCATCCTTCTAACTGCCTAGGCCACAAACCTTGGCATAATTCTTGACTCCTGTTTCTCTAATATGCCATATATATACAATCCATGAGAAAAATCTGTGACTCTCCCTTCAAGTCACATCTAGAATTCTACCACTTCTTACTACCTCTACTATACTGCTCCAAGCTACCATTATGTTTCACCTCGATTATGACAACATCCACCAACTCATCTCCCTACTTCTGCCCTTGCCCCACATCGCCAGTGTATTTTTGCCAGAGCAGCCAGAGTAATACTTAAAAAAAACATTGTTTTTTTTTTGAGATGGAGTCTTGCTCTGTCATCCAGGCTGGAGTGCAGTGGCGCGATCTCAGTTCACTGCAACCTTTGCCTTCTGGGTTCAAGCGATTCTCCTGCCTCAGCCTCATGAGTGGCTGGGATTATAAGTGCCTGCCACCATGCCTGACTAATTTTTGTATTTTGAGTAGAGATGGGGTTTCACCATGTTGGCCAGGCTGGCCTCGAACTCCTAACCTGAAATGATCCACCCGCCTCGGCCTCCCAAAGTGCTGGGATTACAGGTGTGAGTCACCACGCCTGGCTTACTTTTAAAATATTAAGTCAGATTTTGTTCCTCCTTTACTCAAAACCATCAGATTGATTTTGTCCTTACATATCTAGTCCCAAACTACCTCTCTGACCTTGTCTGATACCCCTTGCCCACCCATTTACTCTGCGCTTGCCACAATGTTCTCCTTGCCATTCCTCAAACAAGTCAAGCACACTCCTGACTCAAGGCTTTGGTACTTACTATTTCTCCTGCCTGGAATATTCTTGCCACAGAAATCCACATAGCTTTTTCTCTCATCCCCTCAGGTCTTTGTTCAAACACTACCTTCTCAGTGAGGTCTACCCTGATCACCCTATGTGAAACAGAACCCACTAATCCTAGCACCCCTATACCCCTTGCCCCACTTAATTTTTCTCCATAGCACTATCGCCATTGGACATATTATATTTTCTTATTTGCTCATTCTCTTGCATTCTTCCACCAAAAATGTAATAAGAACTTAGTTTATCTTTTTTACTGCTGATTCTTTAGTGCCTTGAACAATGCACGACACACGGTAGGTGCTCAATAAAAGCTGTTAAATGAATTTCCTATTTGTCAGTGTGCTTGATACTAGAAGTTCATAGATAGATAATAAAGAAATCACAGACTAGTAGAAACAGGCAGGTAAATAAACAGTTATCATACACTGTCCTAGTACAATAACAGAGATTAAGTACAGTTATGATTCAGGAAGAAGAGCAAATACCTCTGCCAATATATATCAGTCATTGAAGGTGTCACTGAAGAGAGATATAAGCTGGGTCTTGAAAGATAAGCATAAGTTCACAAGGTAGATGCCATTTGTGAACAAGAACATAAAATAGACAAAACGGTAAATGAAATGATCTAATAAGCGGTAAATGATACATTATAAGGAAGAACTGTAAGTAGTTAGGTTGGGATGGAACATGGAGTACATATGAGGTAGTGAAAAAAGACAAGAAGAGTGATGAAGGGAGACAGGAGACATATCGTGGGGAACAGATCTTAAAGTCCAGAGAGACTGAACTTTGTCCAGCAGGAGACAGAGAACCATTAAAGCTGGGATCCTTAACAGAGACCCGTGGATGGATTTCAGAATACATGTGAATCTCTTGAAACAAAAATTTTCTGAGGGGTGGGCCCACGGCTTTCATTGTACTCCTCCAAAGGTCTATGGCTCAAAAACAGCTTATAAACCACTGTAATAAAAGGTGTTGGTTAGAAAATGATATGTTTAGATTTGCCATGTTAGCAAAATAACTCAGGCACAAATTGGGAGGAAGGTGTTGGAACACTTAGGTGGGTAGATCATGTTTTGGGGGCAGATGGATAGATCGGCATGGAGCCAAGGAAACAGGACTTGGCTAAAAATAATGGATTTTGAAGTGGTAGTGGAAGTCTGTGGGTGGTAGAATAAGCGATGGGCATGAATAAGATTGTACAGAGAGAGTATGTATTATAAAATGAGAAAAAGACAAAGAACAAAACCCTGACGACATTCAACATTTGAGGGCAGGAGAAATGAGGAATCAAAGGACAATTAAAAGGAAGAGCCAGGGGCACGGTGGCTTACGCCTGTAATCCCAGCACGTTGAGAGGCTGAGGTAGGTGGATCATTTTAGGTCAAGAGTTCAAGACCAGCCTGGCTAACATGGTGAAACCCTGCCTCTACTAAAAATGTAAAAAATTAGCCAGGCATGGTGGCACATGCCTGTAATCCCAGCTTCTTGGGAGGCTGAGGCAGGAGAATTGCTTCAGCCTAGGAGGTGGAGGTTGCCCTGAGCTGAGATTGCACTACTGCACTCCAGCTTGGTGACAGAGCAAGACTCCCTCCCAAAAAAAAAAAAAAAAAGGAACAGCCAGGGAGGTGAGAGAAGAATCTAGAGAAAACAGGGTCATGGAATCATCCTTTAGGAAGGAAGGAATGGTCAATATTGTCAAATATCTTAATGAGGTCTTGCAGGATGATGACTGAAAATTGACCACTGGAGAGAGCACTGAGGTCCACGGTCATCAGTTAACTTAGAAAGAATGGATTCAGTATTCAGTAGTATGGATGTGGGAGAAGTCAGACTGGAATGAACTGAGGCATGACTGTGGAGTAAGTAAATTCAACAAGCCTAGATTACCCTTTCTAGGATATAAGAGAAAAAGACAGAATCTACATTAGAATATAGATGGGAAAAGACAAAATCTAGATGGGAATATAGTGATTTTGATGGAAGAAATGTTTACAGGTTTAGGAGAAAAAGCTAAAACAGAAAGAGATGAAAAATAAAGAAGCAAGGGGACATAACAGAAAGAGCGATGTCCCTGATGAATCAAGAGAGGGTGGGATCTCAATGAAGAAGTTCATTAGGCAAGATGAATCATTTCTTCCCTGAAAAAAGGAATGATTCTGGGCAAAAAAATGTAAGAACATATGCCCAAGGACCACCATTTTGTTTTGTTTTTTGAGATGAAGTCTCACTCTGTCACCCAAGCTGGAGTACAGTGGCGCAATCTCAGCTCACTGCAACCTCTGCCTCCCAGGTTCAAGCGATTCTCCTGCCTCAGCCTCCTGAGTAGCTGGGAATACAGGTGCGGACCACCACACCCGGCTAATTGTTTTATCTTTAGTAGAGATGGTGATGTTGGTCAGGCTGGTATCGAACTCCTGACTTCATGATACACCCACCTCAGCCTCCCAAAGTGCTGGAATTACAGGCATGAACCACCATGCCCAGCAGAACTACAATTTTCTATATAAAAAATAAGACAATTTGCAGAGGTGACAAAGGAGAGAGTCACAGGATCTTGTGAAAGATAGAAAAGGGTTGGAGTACTTGTAGCGAGAAAAGAATGATCATGGATGATCAGCTAAAGCTAGACCTCATCACCCTATGGTGCTGTCAATGAGTACAGTTGGGAAACATTCTCAACTAACTTGAATGAAATGATAAGAAGGCATAGGGTAACGCTGATTTGAGGGAATGAAATTATTTTTGTTTCTTATATAATAGTTCAGGGTTATAAAGTTAGCCACCTGTCTATAACTGCCCCATACTTGGTACTACAAAGAAAATTAGCTTACTTGAGATCTGGGCATCAATAATCATGGAAGACGAAGTTGATGACTGTTCATTACTGGCATCAATTTGAACCAGGGATGCATTTTTAATATTATTGTCCTCTATCTTCCAGTTTTCCTTATGTAGCAAGCCTTCAATATTGGTGACTTTACAGCTAATACCACAGCCTGGCACAACCTGGAAATCTATGCAGGTACCCAAGGTTTCAGTGTCCAGCTCCTAACAAACAGAAACAAAAGGATTTCCTCTGCTGTTCTGAGAATGCAAGGTCATTCATTAGCAAGATAAAAGATAACCCCTAGGTAATTCTAAATGTTTACAACAAAATTGTCACTTATTAACTACTCAACAGTGGATTTTGATAAGGACAAAGGAATAGAGCATCAAACATAACAGTCACAGTTATAGAAGACCCTCAAAATCTTTGTTTTGGCTGGGTGCAGTGGCTCACGCCTGTAAACCCAGCAGAGGCAGGCAGATTACCTGAGGTCAGGAGTTTGAGACCAGCCTGGCCAACATGGTGAAACTCTGTCTCTACTAAAAGTACAAAAAAAAAATTAGCTGGGTGTGGTGGTGCATACCTGTAATCTCAGCTACTAGGGAGGCTGAGGCAGGAGAATCACTTGAACCCAGGGGGTGGAGTTGCAGTGGCCTGAGATTGTGCCACTGCACTCAGCCTGGGCAACAGGGCAAGACTCCGTCTCAAAAAAAAAAAAATCTTTGTTTTAATCCCACTCTCTAAAAGTTATAGAAAACATGGAAAGTTTATCAGTATTCTCTGCTGTTTCCAGTAGATAATTACAAATTAATTTTTAAATTCTATAGTCAAGTCAGGTTTTCTATTCAGTACAGGGCAAAGGGTAACAAAGAATAGGGCTTTTAGTTGCCGGAGGCTCTCCATCTGCTTTCTAGTCTATGTCTTTAGTAAGCCAGAAAGTTCTGGGGCCCTCATTACCTCCTGGTTCTTTATAGCTTCATCCTCTCTGCTGTTTGATTTGGGTGTAAGGAAGCCAGGTCAGTAATAGGTAATAGGTAAAAGGGAAAGACCAAATAAATAAATGGCAACGCCTATGGTAGAAACTGCCACATTTTCAGTATAAAATTAATGTGAGATAATTCAGAAAGAATTCATGCAAATGAATAAGAAATAGACAACCCTGTGGAAAAATAGGCCATGGATATAAACAAGTTAGAGGAAAAGAAATTCAAATGGCCAATAAATATATAAAAAGATGCTCAACCTTATTCATAATTAAGAAAATGCAAAGCAAACCATCAAGTAAATATTTTTTCACCTATTACATTGAGAAAATAAAGTGTTGGTAAGAATGTGGGGAAATGAGCACTCATAACTTTTGGTGCAGGTATAATCTGGTATAACCATGGGTATTGGTAATATTCATCATATGGGTATTGGTAGCATTCATCAAAATTTAACTGTCATGCATCCTTTGACTTACCAATTGCCTTGATAGGCATTTAATGTAGAGTCAGACTTGTATAAACTGATAAGGATGTTGAGTATACACCGTAAAAGCCAAAAAAAAAATCACATTATAGAATACAATATAGCCATTAAAAATAATGAGGCAGATCAGCATTTCCTGATAGGAAAATTCACTTACTAAAATAAAAAAAGAAGGTAACAAAGACTGATCATTGTATGACCGTTCTGTATAAAGTTTAAAATATGATAAATACATCTATGTAGCTATATGCATTAAAAATGGTTAACAGATGTACACCTTGGTGACTATAGTAAAATTATTGAATTGCACACTTTAAAAAGGTAAACTTTATAGTATATGAATTATATCTCAATTAAGCTGTCATTTTAAAAGACTGTTAATAGGTTAACGGTTGTTAAACTTTGGAGAGAGGAATTATGGAAGGGGACAGGGAATGAGGTTTACACTTTTCATTATGTAATTCTCTGAACTATCTGAATTGTCATACCATAAATATGTAATACTTGTATTTTAATTTTTTATGTCAACAGGAGTTATCTGTGTGATAGGAATATAGTTAATTTGTTTTCATCTGTATATTTGTCTGTAAGAAGAAATGAGATATATACAATTAAATGAGAAAATATAAGTCTTTTTAGCCTCATACCAACTACATATGTAAATCACAGTCAAACGCCAGTCTGGATTTGATCTGGGGAATTCCCATGGGAGATGACTACATTTATATAAACAAGAGGAAAAAAATGTACCTGTTTGCAGTATTTGGTTATCGCTGCTCCTAGAGGGTGTTCACTGTTACTTTCAGCAGTTCCCACAATGGCCAAGATTTTATGCTGTGATATTCTGTTACTTTCCGTTAGAACCTTTACTTGATTCACTACTGGGGTTCCATGAGTAATGGTTCCAGTCTTATCAAATACCACTACCTTTACCTGTAAGAAAATTAAGATACAATGATTTGATAATCCTCCACATCACCTTTACAGAAATAAGAAAAAGGTCTGTTTTCACAAACAGATGACTATTTAGTTTCTTAGTAAATTGACCTTTGACTTAAAAAACTGATGGTCTTTGGGAAAATAAAAGAAGAAATATCTTAGTTATATATACTTAATAGCTCTCCTCTGCCAATGTTGAACTGTTTATTCATGCTAAATAACTATGAATATATATTAAACAACTAGAGCTAATTTTTAAGGGTTGACTGTTAATAGGTAATTAAGAGATGCCTCTAGTGCCTCAAGGGAAAAAAAGAAAGGCTTCCAATACTAATGAATAGGGAAATCTGATAGGGAAATCTAAGCAGTAGGGAAATTATTGTAAGAATAAAGGCAAGTAATTAAGCTAAAATGAGCACCAGATAAGACCTTTTGGTCACTTAGGCTTTATTGGTTAGGTCTAGGTTAAAATCTGAGGCTGAGAAGACAGCTCAGTGAACCAATGTTCCTTTTTTCAGCCCAGACAGAAAAAAAGGAAGAGTCTAGAATTAGAGAACACAGTCACCTTATAGTAAACTCAAAATAGAAACTCTGAAAAATTAGTAGCCTAAGGAACCACGATGAAAGGAATGACAACCAAATACAAAGTATGATTCTGGCCACGCGCGGTAGCTCATACCTGTAATCTCAGCACTTTAGGAGGCCAATCTCTAAAGTGCTGAGATTACAGGTATGAGCTACCGCGCATACCTGTAAGGTATGCGGGCACATTACTTGAGGCCAGGAGTTCGAGACCAGCCTGGCCAACATGGTGAAACCCCATCTCTACTAAAAATACATAAATTAGCTGAGTGTGGTGGTGCACACCTGTAATCCCAGCTACTTGGGAGGTTGACGCGTGAGAATCACTCGAACCCGGAAGGTGAAGGTTTCAGTGAGCCAAGATCATACCACTGCACTCCAGCATCGGTGACAGAGTGAGACTCTGCCCCAAAAATAAACAAACCTGTTGGGTGTGGTAGCTCACGCCTATAATCCCAGCAGTTTTGGAGGCTGAGGTGGGTGGATCACTTGAGGTCAGCAGATCGAGACTAACCTGGCCAACATGGTGAAACCCCTTGTCTACTAAAAATACAAAAAATTAGCTGGGCGTGGTGGTGCATGCCTGTAATCCCAGCTGCTAGGGAAGCTGAGGCAGGCGAATAAAAAAATATACATATCAAAAAGAAAAATAAACCAACAAAGTATGATTCTGGACAAGAGAAAAAACAGATATAAAGCACATTATTAGGACAACTGAGGAAACTGGAACATGGGCTACAGATAACAGTATTATATCAATATTAAGTTATTGATTTTGATAGTTATACTATGGTTACATAAGAGAATGTCCTTATTCTTAGGAAAAGAGCCCCAAGAACTGTGGTAAAGGGCATATAGGAGTTCTTCATACTAGTCTTGCAACTTTCTTTTCCTTTTTTTTTTGAGACGAAGTCTTGGTCTGTCACCCAGGCTGGAGTGCAGTGGCGCAATCTTGGCTAACTGCAACCTCTGCCTCCCAGGTTCAAGTGATGCTCCTCCTGAGTAGCTGGATTACAGGCATGCCACCACGCCCAGCTAATTTTTGTATTTTTAGTAGGGACAAGGTTTCACCACGTTGGTCAGCCTGGTCTCGAACTCCTGACCTCATGATCTGCCTGCCTCAGCCTCCCAAAGTGCTAGAATTACAGTCGTGAGCCACCATGCCTGGCTAGTCTTGCAACTTTTAAGTTTGAAATTATATCAAGATTTAAAACGTCCATAAAAATTACTAGTCTGTATTGTTTGGGTAGGCTCCAGATTTGTTCTAAACTATGTTCTATGTTTACTACAAACTTCTGTATATAGCTTACATCCTCACAATAAGAATATACTAGTAGAAACATGGTTTTAGCTGAAGTCAAGTAGCCTTGAGTTTATTATGGAAATCCTAATATGAGATCAGAGATAGAATTATATTCCTAAAGTCATAGCTGCAAACTGTTGGCTGGTAGCAGCAAAGGCAAAGAAACTGCACTGTAATTGAAGGTCCCAGTGAAGAAAACAAACATCAAGTCACACACAAATAAATTAGAAGGCTGCTAACATTTGGCAAATTTTCCTGGGCAAATACCTGTTCTGTCTTTCTGCCATAAAGACTAGTCTAGTCTGAGCTAGGATAGGAGTCCAGGTTTTCCACATTAGGGTCTGCTCTAATAGTATAGGCCTAGAGTAGTTTTAGGGATCTTAGGTAACTAAGGCCAATCCGGAGCAGAACCAAAATAACACATTTCCTACCTCAAATTCCTAGATAGTCCTAGAAGCAGCTCAGCACATGGACCACGTAGAAATTATTTAGGAGTATGTGTTTCTCAATAGGGGTGCTATTGACAGTTTGGTGGGACAAGCTTTAGTTTTGGGAACTGACTTACCTTATGAGCCATCTCCAATGGCTCTCCACCTTTTATTAGTATGCCATTTTGAGCACCTACTCCTGTACCCACCATTACAGCAGTTGGAGTGGCCAGTCCCAGTGAACAGGGACATGCAATACACAGAACTGTGATAGAGGCTTGGAAAGCAAATCGTAGTATCGTTTCTGTTCGGGAGATACTTCTATTGTAGCCCTTTAGAAGAAAGGCACAAATTTTGGTTATTGATTTAGAGCTGTACAAAACCAAAGAAACAAAACTTAACACTATTTAAATAAAACCACAATTTCAAAAGTGACATATCCTACCTAGCTACCTACATATATTTTTTAGTTACAGGTAAGGAAACAATTTCTTTCTTTTATGAATATAAGAAATTGAGACATACTGAGATTCTAGATTTACAAACTATGGACTGAATATAAGGGCTCCATATTGAAAATAAATGTTTTTATTAGAAATCTTCAGAAATAGCTGCAAATGTGAGACATAATTTTCAAAAAATTTGATCCTGAATAAACAGAATTCTTAATCTCTGTATAGTAAAACCATAAATCTGCCTTTCACACCATTCTTGAAAGATAATGAAAAAGAATTACGTGACATGCAAAGGGATCTTAGTCATATTTCAACAAAATCCCTTTGGACGCAACAATGTAAACCAAGTATATCTGCTAATTAAGCTCTTCATGACATTCAGTGTTTGCTCATGTGGGAAAAATATAATTGGTAGTTTTAGAAGAAATCTAAGACATCCTGAACTCATGAGAAAAATTCCTGAAGGAAACACATTCCAAACTACTTGCCAGATGATGCAGTGGCTCACATCTGTAATCCCAGTGCTTCGGGAGGCTAAGGCAGGAGGATTGTTTGAAGCCAGGAGTTTGAGACCAGCCTGGGCAACATAGTAAGACCTTGTATCTACAAAAATTTTTTTTTTTAATTAGCCAGGAGGCCAGGCGTGGTGGCTCACGCCTGTAATCCAAGCACTTTGGAGGCCAAGACAGGTGGATCACCTGAGGTCGGGAGTTCAAGACCAGCCTGACCAACATGGTGAAACCCCATCTTAAAAAAAAAAAAAAAATTAGCCAGGCATGGCCAGGCACGGTGGCTCACACCTGCAATCCCAGCATTTCGGGAGGCCAAGGTGGGTAGATTACCTGGGTAAGGAGTCCGAGACCCACCTGGCCAACATAGTGAGACCCCGTCTCTTCTAAAAATACAAAAATTAGCTGGACGTGGTGGCACATGCCTGTAATCCCAGCTACTTGGGAGGCTGAGGCACGATAATTGCTTGAACCTGGAAGGCAGAGGTTGCAGTGAGCCAAGATCCACTACTGTATTCCAGCCTGGGAGACAAGAGGAAAACTCCGTCTCAAAAAAAAAAAAAAAATTACGGTGGTGCATGCCTGTAGTCCCAGCTACTCGGGAGGATGAGGTAAGAGAATCGCTTAAGCCCAGAAGTTTGAGGCTGCAGTGAGCCATGACTGTACCACTGCATTCCAGCCTGGGCAACAGAGTGAGACCCTGTCTCAAAAAAAAAAACTTCCCAACAATCCTTTTGTTCAATGTGTACTAAACAGACATGAATCATTTAAAGAAACTTTTTAACATTACATTAATGGGCTGGACATGGTGGCTCATGTCTGTAATCCCAGAACTTTGAGAGGCCAAGGCTGGCAAATCACCTGAGCCCAGGAGTTTGAGACCAGCCTGGGCAACAACATGGTGAGACCCTATCTCTATCAAAAATAGAAAATTTAGCCAGGCATGGTACTGTGCACCTGTAGTCCCAGCTACTTGGGAGGTTGACATGGAAGGATTACTTGAGCTCAGAAGGTTGAGGTTGCAGTGAGCCTCGTTCGTACCACTGCATTCCAGCCTGGGAAACAGAGCAAGACCCTGTCTCAAAAAAAATTACAGTAATGACTATAACATGAACTAGATATGTAGTTGTTATGATTCTGCTTGTTCAACTGAAGGAACAAACAGCATGATGAAACAGTGTACAGCATGGCATTTTTTAAAAATAGAGAAACACAACAAAGTAACACTATTTATTTTGATTCAGCATCTCACTCTGTCACCCATGATGGACTGCAGGACAGGGGACCAGCGGATCCTCAGGGAGCTGCAGGATCCCTAGAGATCTAACCCCTGATGTGGGCCACCCTTAAGGGAAGTGCAGCCTGCCAAAGCTCCCCTTGGGATAAAAGAAATGTGGGCATGGTGCCAATCACTGAAAGTGGCAGTACCATCACCCAGGAATAGACATGGAGGGGAGATAATCTCCTGCCACACCCTTCCACCACACCCACAGTGCTGCAGATGAAGCAGTGGTATTTCCCACCAGG
The DNA here is from genome assembly GCA_963573385.1 of Cacajao melanocephalus. Classification (NCBI taxonomy): domain Eukaryota; kingdom Metazoa; phylum Chordata; class Mammalia; order Primates; family Pitheciidae; genus Cacajao; species Cacajao melanocephalus. The sequence goes on from CAUYLG010077428.1 coordinate 26,083, forward strand.
GCCACTAGTGCACACTTGGACAAAGTATATTTCTTTACATGGTGGCTCCACCCCTATTGCAAGTGAGCCACGTGCTGCTTGGGCTTTTTTAAAGGGAAAGCTCAACTCCCTCTCTCAACAGAGTGGCACTCTCCCAGGAAAGAGAAATAGACAAATCATGGAGTTGCCTGCTTTAGTCTGGGTGAAAAGACTCTCCCCTAAACCCATTTTAGTGATAGCTATCAGAGGGGCAGACTCATGGGAACCAAAGAACAAAGTCCTTATGAAATGCAGGTCAGGAGCCCTACAAGAAGGGCACAAAAGGGAAGCTGATCATGTTCTTGCCCGCACAGGATCAGGAGTGGGAGTGCACCCTAATGTAATCTCTTCCCACCACCCCTGCATCAGGGCAGGGGCTTCCACCTGACAACAACCTACTTGCTGGTTCTTACTCTTGCGCGCCATCTACTGGTATGCAGCCTGAACTGCATCATAAAATTTAAAATCTGCTAACAGAAGGGCTTAGTTCTAGCCCATAAAATAAGTCCACAGGGACTTCTGCACCCTAAACCCTACAGGAGAGTGGCAGCTCTAATGGCTAATACCTCACTACAAAAAGCAGCATCTGAGAAAGCTATGGCATAGAAGCTATCCACAACTAAGGAATCTGTATAGCACGTTGGCCCCCCGAAAGCATCAAGAAACAAAGCTAAATGATCATACACAACATGCACCACAGTAAAGCACTCAATGGGAAAAAAAGAAGAAGAGAAAAAGTTCCATGGAAATGATAGCAAATTAAAAAACAGGAAGCAAAAGTTCCCTCAGATGAGAAAGAATCAGTGCAAGAACTCCAGCAGTACAAAAAGTGTTTTAACACCTCCAAAGGATTCCAATAGCTCTCTAGCAACAGATCCTAAGACGACTGAAATAAGTAATTTAAAATATGATTGCAAGGAAACCTCAATGAGATCCAAATGAAAATTGAAATCCAATATAAAGAAACCAGAAAAACGATTCAGGATATGCAGGAGGAAGTAGCCATATTAAGAAAAAACCAAATGGAACTGCTGGAACTGAAAAATTCACTAAAGGAATTTCAAATTCAGAGAACTCCTGCAAGACACTATACAAGATGACCATATCCAAGGGACACAGGCATTAGAATATCCAAAGTCAATGCACAAGAAAAAATCTTAAAGGCAGCTAGGTAGACAAAAGGGCCAAATTACCTAGAGAGCAATACCCATCAGGCTAACAGAAGACTTCTCAGTGGAAATGTTACAAGCTGGAAGTGATTGGGGGCCTATTTTTAGTTTCCCTAAAAACAAAAACAAAACAAAAAAACTGGCAATCAGGAATTTCGTATCCTGCCAAATTAAGCTTCATACATGAAGTAGAAATAAAGTCTTTCCCAGACAAGCAAACAGTAAGGAAATTCATCACCACCAGGTCAGAACTACAAGAAATGTTCAGAGGAGTTCTGAACATGGAAACAAAAGAATGATACTTGCTACCACAAAAACACATATAAATACAAGGCTCACAAACCATATGAAGCAATTACACAATTGAGACTACAAAGAAACTAATGAACACCACCATGAGGATTAAACCTCATAAATATTAAACTTGAATGTAAATGGCCTTAATACTCTACTTAAAAGATACAGAATGGCAAATTGGAACAAAAAAACAAGACCTGGCCAGGCGAGGTGGCTCACACCTGTAATCCCAGCACTTTGGAAGGCTGAGGCCGGCAGATCATGAGGTCAGGAGCTCAAGACCAGCCTGAGCAAAATGGTGAAACCCCGTCCCTACTAAAATTACAAAAATTAGCTGGGCGTGGTGGCACGTGCCTGTAATCCCTGCTACTCAGGAGGCTGAGGCAGGAGAATTACTTGAACCCAGGAGGCAGAGGTTGCAGTGAGCCGAGATTGCGCCACTGCACTCCAGCCTGGGTGACAGAGCAAGACTCTGTCTCAAAAAAAAAAAAAAAAAATATATATATATATATGCACCCAACATTGGACTATCCAGATTTATAAAACAAATACTGATAGACCTACAAAAAGAGGTAGACTGCCATACAATAATAGTGGAGGACTTTAATACCCCACTGACAGCACTAGAGAGATCAAGGATGAAAATTAGCAAAGAAACTCCACACTTAAATTGGACTCTCAACCAAATGAACCTAATAGATATCTACAGAATGCTCCACTCAATAACCAAAGAATATACATTCTTCTCATATGAACATGGAACATTCCCTAATATTGACCATAGGCTTGGTCATAAACAAAGTCTCAATAAATTCAAAAACAACTAGATCAGATCAAATATCTTCCTAGACCACAGTGGAATAAAATTAGAAATCAATACCAAGAGGAACTCTAAAAACCACACAAGTACAGGGAGACTAAACAACCAACTCCTGAATAACTTTTGGGTAAAAAATGAAAGCATTTTGGTCGGGCGCAATGGCTCACACCTGTAATCCCAGCACTTTGGGAGGCTGAGGTGGGTGGATCACGAGGTCAGGAGTTCGAGACCAGCCTGGCCAATATGGTGAAACACCATCTCACTAAAAAAATACAAAAATTAGCTGGGCCTGGGGGCGCACGCCTGTAGTCCCAGCTCCTCAGGAGGCTGAGGCAGGAGAAACGCTGTAACCCGGGAGGCGGAGGTTGCAGTGAGCCAAGATGGAGCAACTGCACTCCAGCCTGGCTGACAGAGCGAGACTCCATCTCAAAATGAATGAATTAATTAATTAATTAAAAATGCAAAAATTAACCAGGCATGGTGGCGCATGCCTATAATCCCAGCTACTCAGGAGGTGGAGGTTGCAGTGAGCTCAGATTGTCCATTGCACTCCAGCCTAGGAAACAAGAGCGAAACTCCATCTCAAAGAAAAAAAAACTATCTCTGTTCCTGATGACAAAATCCTATACCTAGAAAACCATAAAGATTTCTCCAAAAGACTCCTAGACCTGATAAACTACTTATGTAAAGTTTCAGGATACAAAGTCAACACACAAAAATCAGTGGCATTTCTATACATCAACAATGTCCAACCTGAGAACCAAATCAAGAACTCAATGCCATTTATAATAGTCACACACAAAACATATCTAGGAATACATTTAACCAAGGAGGTGAAAGATCTCTACAAAGAGAACTATAAAACACTGATGAAAGAAACTAAAGAGAACACAAACAAATGGAAAAACATTCCATGCCCATGGATTGGAAGCATTAATATTATTAAAACTACCATACTGTCCAAAGCAAACTATAGATTCAATACAATTCCTATAAAACTACTAATATCCTTTGTCACAGAATTTAAAAAGCAATCCTAAAATTTGTATGGAAAAAGAAACTAAATAGCCAAAGTAATCCTAAGCAAAAAGAATAAAACTAGAGGCATCACATTACCTGACTTCAAATTATACTAAAAGGTGATAGTAATCAAAACAGCATGGTACTGATACAAAAATAGACATGTTGATCAATTGAACAAAATAGAGAACCCAGAAATAAAGCCACACACCTACAACCAACTGATCTTCAATGAAGCTGACAAAAACAATCAATGGGGAAAGGACACCCTATTCAATAAATGGTTCTGGGAAAAACTGGCTAGCCATATGCAAAAGAATGAAAGTGGATTCCTATCTCTCACCATATATAAAATTTAACTCAGGATGGATTGAAGACTTAAATGTAACATCTCAAACTATAAAAACCCCAAGAAAACCTGGGAAAAACTCTTCTGGACATTGGCCTAGGGAAAGAATTTATGACTGAGACCTCAAAAGCAATTGTAACAAAACCAAAAATTAATAAAAGAGATTTAATTAAACTAAAGAGCTTCACACAGCAAAAGAAACAATCAATAGAATAAACACAGAACATACAGAATGGGAGAAAATATTTGCAAAGTATGCATCCAACAAAGGACTAATATCTAGAATCTATCAGAAACTTAAGCAAAATAAATACATATAAAATAAATAACCCTATTTAAAAGTGGGCAAAGGGCATAAGTAGACATTTCTCAAAAGAAGACACACAAGTAGTCAAAAACCACATGAAAAAATACTCAACATCACTAATCGTCAGGGAAATGCAAATTAAAACCACAATGAAATACCCCTTCACACCAGTCAGAATGGCTATAATTAAAAAGTCAAAAAATAACAGATGTTGACAACGATGAAGAGAAAAGGGAACACTTACATACTGTTGGTGGGGATGTAAATTAGTTCAACCTCTATGGAAAACAGTCTGGAGATTTTTCAAAGAACTTAAAATGGAACTAACATTCAACCCAGTAATCCCACTACTAGATATCTACCCAAAGGATTTTCCTTTATTTAAACTGTTTTATCAAAAAGACACCTGCACATGTATGTTTATCACAGCACTCTTCACAATAGCAAAGACATGGAATCACCCAAGTGCCCATTAATGGTGGACTGGATAAAGGAAATGTGGTACATATACACCATGGAATACTATGCAGCCATAAAAAGAATGAAATCATGTCCTTTGTGCAGCATGGGTGAAGCTGGAGGCCATTATCCTAAGTGAATTAATGTAGAAACAGAAAATCAAATACTACATGTTCTCATTTATAAGCGGGAGCTAAACAATGGCTACATATGGACATAAAAATAGAATCAATAGGCAGTGAGGTCTCCAAAAGGTGAAAGGAAGGGAGGGAAGCAAGGGATGAAAAAGTACTTGTTGAGTACTATGTTCACTATTTGGGTGATGGGGTCACCATAAGCCTAAACCCCAGCATCACCCAATATACCCATGTAATAAACCTGCACATGGGCCAGGCATGGTGGCTCACACCTGTTATCCCAGCACTTTGGGAAGCCAAGGCATGCGGATCACCTAAAGTCAGGAATTCGAGACCAGCCTGACAAACATGGTGAAACCCATCTCTACTAAAAATACAAAAATTAGCCAGGCGTGGTGGCATAAGCCTGTAATCCCAGCTACTTGGGAGGCTGAGGCATGAGAATCACTTGAACCTGGGAGGTGGAAGTTGCAGTGAGCCGAGATTGTGCCACCACACTCCAGCCTGGGCAACAGAGCAAGATTCTGTCTCAAAAAAACAAATAAATAAATAAACCTGTACATGTACCCCTGAATAAAAAATAAAATAAATAAACACAACAAAGTAAGACTTTCTTTATTTACTTTGAATAGGAGTCTCACTCTGTTGCCCATGTTGGAGTACAGTGGTGCAATCATGGCTCACTGCAGCTCTTATGAGTAATAGTTTTACAGTGTTAGGTTCTTATTAAGTTCTCAACTACTTAAATATTCATCTAAGAGTTATAGATCTATACAGAAACAAACAGAGTTGGAAGGGGCTTTCGTAGATATCTGGGCTTATGCTTTCATAAACTTCATGTATGTACATATTTACATGTTGTTGTAGGAAAAAAACAGGTTCTTGTCACACGACCAGGAAAGATTAGGTTCACAGACACTTTGAAGGCTGAGGGGGAAGGGAATTTATTGGGCAAAAAGGAAAAAGGAAAAACAACTCAGCAAAATGAGAGTGAGTCCTGTTAACAGGCTCTCCACCTCACCGAATGAACCCCAGGTACCACCCAGGAACAGGACAGGCCAGGCTCCTCCCCTATACAAACAGTGTGAACTTCCCAGGGCCCCACCCCCATCCTCCCAGTGCATAGGTGGACAATATTCAGAAAGAATCAGTGCAGGACCAGGCGGAAGGGCAGGCTTCATCTGGGAACAGCATCCCGGCTTTTCAACCTTCAGGCTGTTTTAGGCTTGAAGGCGCGGTTTTGCTGGGGGACTCCTGGCTGTCTCCTGCATCTGGCAGTATGTTAGATGCTTTCACCTATACTAATTCCAATCCTGTATCTTAGGTATTATTTTCGCTATTTTATAGATAAGAAAACTGAGAATAGCAAAAGTTACATGACTTAAAGTTTATCCATCTAATTTGAGGCACAGTCCAGTTCTACTTTACCACTTTACAACACCATAAAGAGCATCACAGAATTAGATGAGTAGGCACTAATAATATACGTGTAAAGCATTTAGTAAGTTACAAATTCTTTCTAATATATTATCTTATTTAACCTTCACAACAACCTTAAGTTACGCAAAATGGGTATTATTAAAATCTCACTTTATAGGTGAGGAAACTGAAGCTCAGAGAGTAATTAAGTAGTCTAAGATCACATTGATAATAAATGACAGAGCTGAAATCCTGAGGTTTTCCTCAATATATCTATAGTCCTTTGTCAAAACAAAACCATGTCAGAAATGAGACTAAGCATAACATGTAAAAGTTTGGTATTTCCTTTTACAAAGTCACAAGTCATAATAAATGTTTTTTTCAAAAGGAAATCTTTTATATTTATAAAAATGCAAATATTATTCTTATCACCCTCCCACTCCATCCCTTTAATGATCCTGGTAATTATTAAAGTTATTTCCACTGAATTACTAATGCAAAAAACTCACAAATTGTTTTGCATATAGTAAAAAGTTATTACAAGTCACTTACAGGAAAGTAGGTTTCCACAATTTCAAAATTCAGAAATCCAATTACAATCCATACCAAGAGGGTGGCAATGGAAACAAAAACAATAAAAGGAACAAAATAGCCACTGAGTTTGTCTGCAAACTGCTGGATAGGAGCCTAGAATTAAAAATAACAATAATAATAAGCAGGAGCATATCAAAGTCTTTTCTGATACTGAATGCAGAGTATATTTAGGAGTTAGCACAAATAGAAATATTTTAACAAACTTCATGTTAATGGCCAGGTGTGGTAGCTCACACCTGTAATCCCAACACTTTGAGAGACTAAGGCAGGATGATAGCTTGAGTCCAGGAGTTTGAGACCATCCTGGGCAACTTAAAGAGACCCTGTTTCTATAAAAGAAAATTTTTTTTTTAATTAGCTGGGTGTGGGGGCATGTGCTCATAGTCCCAGCTACTCAGGAGGCTTGAGGCAGAAAGACTGCTTGAACTTAGGAGGTCAAGGGTGCAGTCAGCCATGATGGTGCCACTGCACTCCAGCCTGGGCAACAGAGTGAGACTCTGTCTCAAAACAAAAACAAAAACAAACTCCATATTAATGCAACTAAAATTTCTCATTGGAAAACATAAAAACTAGGTGAAGATTTATACTGAGAAGGCTTTAAAGAAAATAGTTTGTGTTTCTCCTAGGGAGTTAAATTACCTTTGATGTTTGTGCCTCTTCCACAAGTTTGACAATTTGAGAAAGGGTTGTATCTGCTCCAACATGAGTTGCACGGATAAGCAGTGACCCGTTCTGGTTAATGGAACCAGCAATCACTGTGCTGCCAGGTTTCTTAGCCACAGGCATTGCCTCCCCTATATGGAGAGTAAAGATAGATTTAAAGAGCGTAAATGATCACTTTCGTGAAACATATCATTATTTGTTACTTGTCAAAAATATCCAGATATAAAATAGAATCTGGACAAATGCCTAGGTGAAAGTTGCTTTCCCTTTTTCCTTATATCAGTTCTAGGTCAAACCCAGGAATATAAACCTTGAACCGGAAAAACCTGTATGGTAACTCTTGCTGGCAGACACTTTTAGAGTTTCACCCTAGTCCTAGAACATTGGTTCTCAAGGAACATTTAGATATGTGGGAGGGAGTTTCTGTTTGTAATAAAGACTGCATGGGATGGGGAAGGGGGTGCTACTACTTCCATTTAGTGTGCCAGCGCCAGGGTCAGGGACACTGAATTGTACTACAGTGTGTAAGAGAGCCCCCCAGAACTAAGAATTGCCCATCCAAACGTGCAATAGCACCCCTATTGAGAAACACACAGTCTGGTTGGGCACAGTGGCTCATGCCTGTAATCCCAGCACTTTGGGAGGTTGAGGCAGACAGATGGCTTGAGTTCAGGAGTTTGAGACCAGCCTGGGCAACATGGAAAAACCCCATCTCTACAAAAAAAAAAAATACAAAAATTAGCCAGGCATGGTGGCATGCGACTGTAGTCCCAGGTACACGGGAGGCTGAGGTGGGAGGATTATTTGAGCCTGGGAAGCAGAGGTTGCCATGAGTCAAGATTGTGCCACTACACTCCAGCTTGGGTGACAGGGTAAGACCCTGTCTCAAAAAAATAAAGAAACATACAGTCCTAAATTATTGTCACATGGTGCATAAACTGAGCTTCTTCTAGGACTATCAGAGAGTTGAGATGGGCAAGGTATTTTGGTTCTGCTTCAGATTGGCCTTAGTTACCTAAGATCACTAAAACTATGCCAGGCCTATTCCCTTAGAGTAGATCCTAATGTGGAAAACCTGGACTTGTATCATAGCTCAGATTAGACTTGTCTTTACAGCAGAAAGGCAGAATAGGTATTTGCCCAGGAAAATTTGCCAAAGTCTATCAAGTCTACAGGAAACCGAGACAACTTCCTTTGGTTATGCATTCTATAACTAATAATCTCCAGTGATAAGAGCCTTCAATAGCTGATATGGTTTGGCTCTGTGTCCCCACCCAAGTTTAATCTTGAATTGTATTCTCCACATGTTGAGGGAGGGATCTAGAATCCTTACATGTCAAGGGAAGGAGGTGATTGAGTCATGGGGGCCATTTCCCCCATGCTGTTCTCGTGATAGTGAGTGAATTTTCACAAGATCTGATGGTTTTATAAGTGTCTGGCATTTCCCCTGCTGGCACTACTCTCTTATGTTGCCTTATGAAGAAGCTCCTTGCCCCCTTCACCTTCGCCAAGATTTTAAGTTTCCTGAGGCCTCCCCAGTAAGCTGGAACTGTGACTCAATTAAACCTCCTTCCTTTATAAATTACCCAGCCTTGGATATTTCTTTTTTTTTTTTTTTTAGACAGAGTCTTGCTCTGTCACCCAGGGTGGAGCGCAATGTGCGATCTCACTCAGCTCACTGCAATGCCTCCCGGGTTCAAGCATTTCTCCTGCCTCAGCCTCCCATGGATATTTCTTTAGAGCAGTGTAAAAACGGACTAATGCAGTAAATTGAGTAAACTGTTACCGCAGGGAGTGGGGCACTGCTATGAAGATACTTGAAAATGTGGAAGCAACTTTGGAACTGGGTAATGGGCAGAGGCTGGAACAGTTTGGAGGGCTCAGAAGAAGACAGGAAAATGTGGGAAAGCTTGGAACTTCATAAAAACTTGTTGAATGGTTTGCTTGTTTTTGTGACGGAGTTTCACTCTTCTTGTCTAGGCTGGAGTGCAATGGCGTGATCTTGGCTCACTGCAACTCCTGCTTCTTTGGTTCAAGTGATTCACCTGCCTCAGCCTCCCAACTAGCTGGGATTACAGGCATGCACCACCACACCTGGCTAATTTTTTGTTTTTAGTAGAGACGGGGTTTCACCATGTTGGTCAGGCTGGTCTCGAACTCTTGACCTTAAGTGATCCAACCGCCTCAGCCTCCGAAAGTGCTGGGATTACAGGTGTCAGCCACCGAGCCCGGTCAAACTTGTTGAATGGTTTTGATCAAAATGCTGATAGTGATGTGAATAATGAAGTCCAGGCTGAGGTGGTCTCAGATGGAGATGAGGAACTTATTGGGAACTGGAGTAAAGGTCCCTCATGCTATGCTTTAGCAAAGAGACTGGTGGCATTTTGCCCCCACCCTAGAGATCTGTGGAATAGTGAAGTTGAGAGAGATGATTTAGGGTATCTGGCAAAAGAAATTTTTAAGGAGCAAAGCATTCAAGACTTGACCTGGATTATTCAGAAAGCATTCAGTTTTACGTGCTCACAAAGAGATGGTTTGAAATCAAAAGGGAAGCAGAGCATAAAGGCTTGGGAAATTTGCAGCCTGACAATGCAATAGAAAAGAAAAACCCATTTCTGGGGAGAAAGTCAAGCTGGTTGCAGAAATTTGCATAAGTACCAAATGTTAATCTCCAAGACAATGGGGAAAACATCTCCTGGGCAAGTCAAGAGATCTTGGCGGCAGCCCCTCCCATCATAGGCCCTGAGGCCTAGGACGAAAAATGGTTTTGTGGGCTGGGGCTCAGGGCCTCTGCTGCTTTGTGCAGCCTCGGAGACACCACATCCTGCATCCCAGAAGCTTCAGCTCCAGTCATGGCTAAAAGGGGCCAAGATACAGCTCACACAATTGCTTCAGAGGGTGCAAGCCCCAAGGTTTTTTTTTTTTTTTTAAGACAGAATCTCACTCTGTCGCCCAGGCTGGAGTGCAGCACTGTAACCTCAATCTCCCCAGGTTCAAGTGATTCTCCTGCCTCAGCCTCCTGAGTAACTGGAACTACCACACCTGGCTAATTTTTTATATTTTTAGTAGAGATGGGGTTTCACCATGTTAGCCAGGATGGTCTAGATCTCCTGACCTCGTAATCTGCCCACCTTAGTCTCCCAAAGTGCTGGGATTACAGATATGAGCCATTGCGCCTGGCCAAGCCCCAAGCTTTGGCAGCTTCTATGTGATGTTAGGCCTGCAGGTGCACAGAAGTCAAGAACTAAGGTTTGGGAACCTCTGCCTAGACATCAGAGTATGTATGGAAATGCCTGGATGTCCAGGCAGAAATCTGCTGCAGGGGAGGAGCCATCATGAAAAACTTCACTAGGGCAGTGCAGAAGGGAAATGTGAGATTGGAGCCCCCACACAGAGTCCCACTGGGGCACTCCTTAGTGGAGCTGTGAAAAGAGGGCCACTATTCTCCAGACCACAGAAAGATAGCAATCCACTGACAGCTTGTACTGTGCACCTGGAAAAGCCACAGACAACACCAGCCCATGAAAGCAGCTGGTGGAGGCGGGGGAGGCTGTACCCTGCAAAGCCGCAGGGGTAGATCTGTCCAAGACTGTGGGAGCCCACTTCTTGCATTAGCATGACCTGGATGTGAGACATGAAGTCAAAGGAGATCATTTTGGAGCTTCAAGATTTAATGACTGCCCCAATAGATTCTGGACTTGCATGGGGCTATAGCCCCTTTATTTTGGTAAATTTCTGCCCTTTGAAATGGGAGCATTTATCCAACGCCTGTACCCCCATTGTATTTTGGAAGGAACTAACTTGTTTTTTATTTTACAGCCTTATAGGTGGAAGAGACTTGACTTGTCTCAGATGAGACTTTAAATTTTGGACTTTTGAGTTAATGCTGAAATGAGTTAGGACTTTGGGGGACTGTTGGGAAGGCATGATTGGTTTTGAAATGTGAAAAGACATGACATTTTGCAGGGGCCAGGAGTGGGATGATATGGTTTGGCTCTGTGTCCCCACTCAAATCTCATCTTGAATTGTAATCCCCACATGCCGAGGGGGGTAGTTGACTGAATCATGGAGGCAGTTTCCTCTATGCTGTTGTGATGATAGTGAGTGAGTTCTCATGAGACCTTATGGTTTTATAAGCATCTGGTATTTCCCCTGCTAGCACTTCTCTCTCCTGCTGCCTTGTCAAGAAGGTCCTTGCTTCCCTTTCTCTTCCACCATGGTTGTAAGTCTCCTGAGGCCTCCCCAGACATGCGGAACTGTGAGTAAATTACACCTCTTTGCTTTATAAATTACCCAGTTTCAGGTATTTCTTTATAGCAGTGTGAAAACAGACTAATAGCATAACTAAAACCACAAAGTAAATCTGAGAAAACTGATTTAATGTAGTCTTAAAAGGACTTTTTCTCTTTGTTCATAATTTACTTATTCATAGCTTCTACAAAAAGTGCTTCACCTTTCATCCCTATTTTTCTTGAAATTTTGGTCATGATCCTTTGAAAGAACATACCTGTGATGAGGGACTCATCTACCATAGAATGTCCTTCAATAACACGACCATCCACTGGAAATTTGCCTCCTGGAACCACTTTAATGATGTCTCCACGTTGTACAAGTTCCACATCCACCTGTTCTTCACTGGATATAAGTTAACATAGAAAGCAACATGATAATATGCTTCCTACCCTGACCTCTCCATGCAAGCTTTTTAGTTCACGTCAAGCTTGTGGCTCCATAATTACAAACAATGGAAGCTAGAACCAACATTTAAGCTAGGAATTACTATGTCAGTCTTGCTTACTGTGCTGGCACAAACTAGGCATTCTAAATATTTTTTTGGACGGTCATTAAATTAAAAAGTGAAAGTTTAAAAAATAATGTAATGGGTTTCATTTAACTAAAAATTTATTTAAATTTGCCTAAACAATTTTATGAGTATAAAAATGAGAAAAACAAAAGAATGAAATCTAATCAAGTCTTTAGCTTTATCTTCCAACTGACAAGTAACACAGGAGTTATAGAACAAGTTAAATAAAACCACAAGGAAGCAAAGATACAAATTCAGATTGTGGGATATTCTACTGAACAACTGATGGCTATTTTTTCAACAAGTCAATTGTTTTGGGGGGAGGAGGGAAGGAAGGAGAGTGAAAAGAAAGAAGGGAGGAAATGTTTTAGATTAAAAGAACATAAGCCATATGATAGTCAAATGTGATGATGCACAGATCTTGTTTGAATTCTATTTCAGGTAAAGAGACTTAAAACATTTTGGAGACAACAGGAGAAATGTGAATATGAATTGGGTCTTAGGTGACATTAAGGAATTAATGCTGATTTTGTTAGGTACAATATGGTAGTATAGTTATATAAGAATATGTCCCTTTTTAGAGATAATACAGAATAGTTAGCAGTAAAACAATATGACTGAAATTTGGTTTAATACTACTGCAACAAGAAAGAAAGATAAAATAGATAGATGAAGTATGGCGAAATGTGGATAATTTTGTGAGATGAAGATAGTGGCCCCAGCCCACTATCATGAACATAATCTATCTCCAGGAGATAGATTATGTGAATTCATGATAGTCCTTTTTATACTTCTGTGGATATTTGAAATTTTTCTTAGGAAGTTAAAAAAAGAGGAAGAGGGAAGATAAATACCTCAGGAGGATATTATCAGAATCAAGAGTTACAATAGTTGCTTCTGTAGCTTGTAGTGAAATTAGTTTTGCAAGAGCCTCTGATGTTTTGCCCTATAAATTAAAACAAACACATTGAAAATGCTAAGGAAGAAAAAGTTCAGGTCTTAACAAAAATAAAAATACAATCTTTAGCATTTACCCAAAAGACAGCTTTAGGAATACTAATTTGTTCAAACTAGAAAATGTTTCACTTCAAAAAGATAAAGTACACAAAATACTTTATTTTTTGAGACAGAATCTCACTCTGTTACCCAGGCTTGGGTGCTGTGGCACGATCTTAGCTCACTGCAACTTCCACCTCCTGGGTTCCAGCGATTCTCCCATCTCAGCCTCCTGAGTAGCTGGAATTACAGGCACATGCTACCATACCCAGCTAATTTTTGTATTTTTAGTACAGACAGGGTTTAGCCATGTTGGCCAGGCTGGTCTTGAACTCCTGACCTTGTGATCCACTCACCTCGGCCTCCCAAAGTGCTGGGATTACAGGTGTGAGCCACTGTACCCGGCCTAAAAGTACACAAAATATTTTTTAAAGTATGATTAGGAGGGCCAGGTGCAGTGGCTCACGCCTGTAGTCCCAGCACTTTGGGAGGCCAAGGCAGGCAGATCACCTGAGGCCAGGAGTTTGAGACCAGCCTGGCCAACATGGTAAAACCCTGTCCCCACTTAAAAAAAAAAAATTAGCCAGGCGTGGTGGCGTATGCTTGTAGTCCCACTTACCCGGGAGGCTGAGGCAGAAGAATCACTTGAACCAGGAGGCAGAGGTTGCAGTGAGCCGAGACTGTGCCACTGAACCCCAGCCTGGTGACACAGTGAGACTCCGTCTCAAAAAAAAAGGTATTATTAGGTATAATTTATGAAGAAACTATATAAATTAATAAGAAAAACAGGAGGAACCCAATAAACACACAGGCAAAGGGCATGTACAGCCAAATCATTCAAAAGGAAATATAAATATCTGATGATGAAAAAATGTTTATCCCCACCATTAATGGAAGAAATATAAACTAAAATAATGCTGTAATACCATTTAATGTCTATTAACTTAGCAAGAATTTGGAGGGGATGTGATGATGCTGGTTAAGTTGTAGTAAAAATTCTTCACTGACATACCCTTGTTGGCAAAAACTGTTACAACTTGTAGCATGCACCAGAGAAATATTTATGCCCTTTAACCCACTAACCACATCCTTTGTAATGTCTTCTAAGACATTAGCACAATGGAAATGACAAACTATTGGACATGAATATGTCTGATGAAGGATTATCTAAAAATAAAAAATTAGAAACAATTTAATGGTGAACAAAACCTGAACAGTTTAGTAAATTAGAGCAAATTGACTTGACAGACTTAGAAAATATTAGATAATTATCTAGACTGCAAAAATGGTGAAAAACTTGATAATGTTAAACGTACAAAGTAGTATGCATACTATATTTGCAACTCTGTTAAATAGAAAGGTATGTAGAATGGAATTAGAAAATGATTTACATTATAGCAAGGGAATACGGGTGAATATTTTTCTAACATTTTAAACCACGTGGTCATGTCAATTTTTCAATTAATGATGTGATATAAGTAAGTAAGTGATAAGTACTTCTCATTTGTCTCTCTCTCTTAAAATAAGCGGACATATTGTACTATCTACAGTATTAATTCCATATTTGGTAAATCTTCTAAATGGATATTTAACTTAAAATATTGCCAAAATGAAAATACTTCTTTCAGTAAATGGTTAACTATATAACAACATGTATTTCCAATGATTGGCCTAAAAAATATTATAGTCATTTATCCACCCAACATTTTAACAAATGTCACCCTTTCTTACTGTACCTTTGCTATATGTTCCAGCCATCGGCCTAGTGCAATAAACACAAATAGCATAGGAGGTGTGTCAAAGAAAGTAATAGGGTTCACTTTGGCTCTCTCATACATTGCAACTAGAAGAATAACCAGAGAGTAAGCAAATGCAATGGTGGTTGCCAGCACAATCAGTACGTCCATATTTGCTGTCTTGTGCTTCAGTGCTTTATAAGCCTGAATGTAGAAGTACCAGCCTCCGAAAAACTGCAATATAGAAATGATAATCACTGAATTTTTTTAAATGCTGAAATTTACATATATATCTCAATAACTTAAAGTATCAATATTCTCTTTCTTTGGCTTTTAGCTAATCCACAAACACTAAAGCGTCATTAAGCCAAAACAATAGTGCTTGTATTTCAATAGATGTACATGCAAAAGGAGGTATTCAAATCGCTGCACAAGCCTTTGGGGGCTATCATCTACGATCCAATGGATATTCCATAATACAAAGAAAATCAGATGTTTCTTTTTTTTTTAAGAGAGTCTTGCTATGTTGCCCAGGCTTGTCTCAAACTCCTGGCCTCAAGCAATCCCCCTGCCTCGGCCTCCCAAGTAATTGAGATTACAGGGATGAGCCATCCGACCCAGCAGATTTTTCTTTTTGAGGCTAGCAAAAACAAGAGCTAGGAAAGGAATTACATTTTCTTCAAGGATTTTTTGTATAAAACTCAACCATCTTTCCAAAAGTCAAACTAAGTGGTGTATCACAAGCTATCAAATCCGTTGGCTGTTTGTGTTGGTAAATATAACTGGAAAGCTTATTTCATTAAAACAGAGAAACTAAGATTTAAAAAAAATCATTATTGCCTTTTATAAGGATCAGATAAAGATTTATTTGATAAAAGTGTTCTATTCCACAATAAAAGTTTATCTTGAAAAAAAAGTTTAAAACATACAGAAAGTAATGAACTAAAGTGCCAGGAAGAAACAGCAAGAATAAAGTCATTGAGCCGGGTGCAATGGCTAGCGCCTGGAAGTCCCAGCTACACAGAAGGCTGAGGCAGAACTGCCTGAGCCCAGGAGTTCAAGACTGTAGTGAGCTGTGCTTGTACCACTGTATTCCAGCCTGGGTGACAGAGCTAAACCCCATCTCTAAAAAATAAATAAATAAATAAAAATTTAAAATTAAAAGAAAGTTATATACAGTAGCAGATATAAATACCAAATCCAAAAACCTTAAACTCTTTCTTAGGGGTTAAATGGCATCTATTATCTACTTAAATAACTATTTAGTTGAAGATTATTTTTATAAAGCATATGGCATAAAATGATCAGACTTCTGGCTAACATCTGTTTTGCAGTTGAAAACAAACCTTGCCCGCCAAATTTTGCTTTTCATTATTAACAAATATATTTGCTAACGATTCACTTGCCTGTACGGGTACACACAATAAAAAGGACAGCAAATTCATAATGGACAATCCTGGCAGAATCTGGCGCTCCAGGAACATAGAAGAATGAAAGTTGATCATTTCTTCTTTACTCATGCTTTGATTATGGTGAAGAGTTGCAAAGTGGTGGTCCATAACCATCATATATATCATCAGCCCCATTACAGGAATACAAAAAAACAGACTCACAAGAAAAGACCGTCTCCATCTTATATGGAAAAAAAAAAGAAAAGAAAAATCATGTTCATCAATAGCTAATGGGTAAAGATTCTATGTACTATAGAGAAATATACGTTATGACCATTTCATCCAGTATAAGGATGATATTATAAAAACTGACATGCAAAAAGGATGTTACATTTGTAACAAGGAGTCAAAATCTGTTTTTTAATGACACTCCAAAAGTACTTACTGTCTTATTTCTCGTTTATGATCTAGGTGACTTGCTGACCGATCCTTCTTGACCAAAGAAGCTTCAAAGCCTAAGCTCTAAGGAAATTCATGAGAAAAAAGTTATTTCACTGAATATATAAATATTATGTAGAGAAATTCTAAGCCATGGTATTGTCATTAAGGACAGCCCAATTACTGAGGGCAAGTCACTCGGGGGAATACAAAAATGAAGATGTGTTTCCTGCGCTTGATTATCTTTGTTTCTAATCTTTCATCAAAGAAATGAATATTTCCCTAATTCTAGTTAATTCTATCCTATATGTAACAGTTTAACTCAAGTACAACTGTCTTCAGTCGAGGTTCTCATTAATAGGCCATAAAAGCTTGCACCAGGCCGGGCACGGTAGCTCATGCCTGTAATCCCAGCACTTTGGGAGGCTGAGGTGGGTGAATCACAAGGTTAGGAGTTCGAGACCAGCCAACACGGTGAAACTCCATCTCTACTAAAAATACACAAAATTAGCTGGGCATAGTGGCAGTCGCCTGTAATCTCAGCTTCTCAGGAGGCTGAGGCAGGAGAATTGCTTGAACCCAGGAGTGGAGGTTGCAGTGAGCAGAGATTGCGCCACTGCACTCCAGCCCGGGTGACAGAGTGAGACTTCATCTCAAAAAAAAAGGAAAAAAGCACCATACTAAATATATTATTTAAGGCCTTGCATATGCAGTATTTACTTTTGTTTTATCAGAAAAAGAACATGAACAAAAATCCTTTACCCCAATAAAACAAAGTATAAAAAATAAACTACCCCTAAGCAAGACTTATCTGACCGTAGATAGTACTACACATTATATTTCCAACTGCTAGGGGAAATACTGCCGTCTTACATTTGTTGGCAGTGCAGCACAGTGAATAGAGCAAGCATGAGCTTCAGAGTTAGAATAATTAGGCTCAAATCCCAGTTATGACAGTTACTAGCTATGTGACTGGATAAGTAACTTTTCTTAACCTCAGTTTCCTCACCTCCAAAATGAATATAACCACATTGCTGTGGGAATTAAGGGTTGAAGCTTTGCAATCTTGGTAACTGGCACATAGTAGGTACTCAGTAACACTAGTTTCACAAAAATGGTAGTGGTAATGTAATCTATACTAATAGGATCTTAACTGAACTATTAAAATGCTTTAAATCACTTGAACGCCAATTCTATAACATACCAAAACTTTGAAAATACATTCACATGTATTACCACTTAAGATTTATTGAAGAACACAGGATGAATCTGTCACAAAGAAAGGGTTGTGTGTGTTTGTTTGTTTTAGAGACAGGATCTCTCTCACGGTAACCTTGAACTCCTGGGTTTAAGCAATCCTCCCACCTCTGCCTCTCAAGTGGCTAATAGTATGGGTGCATGTCGTCAGACCTGGCCAATTATTTTAATTTTTGTTGCAGAGATAGGGTCTCCCTCTGTTGGCCAGGATAGTCTTGAACTCCTGGCCTCAAGTGATTCTGCCGCCTAGGCCTCCCAAAATGCTGAGATTATAGGCATGAGCCACCATGTCCAGCTGGGTTTGGTCTTTTAAATTTCTTACTTGAACTTAAAAATAGGTCTTTCCTTTTGACCTAACAAACAAAAGACCATCAAGCAGGATGTTTCACTTTCTTAGTAACTATATGAATCTCATTTATAACAAATTATACTTTATTTCGATTTTCTAAATATTTTAAGTGTTTTGTGGTTCTAACAAGTTTGCTCCTGATTAATAGTGTAAATGTACTTTTGCCTAACGTTTCCTGAAAAAGACAAAAAAAAAAAAAATGCAGACATGTTTACAGTAAATTTTGAGACAGATCTTGTTTGAAGTATTCAAAGGAGTTAGATTTTTTTTTCATTGCCTCTATCTGATGCAAACCAGAAATGATTCACCGGAGCGCTGATTAAATAGGTAAGAACACAGAAACATAAATTCTTGGCACTTACTTCAATTGTATGGATAATATCTCTGGGACCAATAATTTCGGGGTCATATTTAATATGTGCTTTGTTGGTTGCCAGGGCCACAGAGCAGTATAAGATCCCTCTGTGTTTAGTGAGAGTAGACTCTATTTTATGTACGCAGGAGGCACACGTCATTCCTCTCACCTGTTAAAGACAAAGAATTTGTTATTCAGGAATATACTTTTTCCACCCTTAAACATGAGTTATTACTTTTTTCTTTTTTTGAGACAGAGTATCGCTCTGGCACCCAGGCTGCAATGTAGTGGCGTGATCTTGGCTCACTGCAACATCCACCTCCCAGGTTCAAGTGATTTTCCTGCCTCAGCTTCTCAAGTAGCTGGGATTATAGGCAAGTTTCACCACACCTGGCTAATTTTTTGTCTTTTATGTAGAGACTGGGTTTCACCATGTTGGCCAAGCTAGTCTCAAACTCCTGACCTCAAGTGATCCACCCACCTTGGTCTCCCAAAGTGTTGGGATTATAGGCATGAGCCACCGCGCCCAGCCTGAGTTACCACTTTTAACTAAAAAGACTCATGGGATTGCCACACAAGACTTAATTGCATTGCTAGTATGCTTTATATATGATCATTAGAATGCCATTTTTATATCACATTGAACAAACACATGGTCCCAGATAGAAGAGGATCTCATTAAAAGTTTCCCAAGGCCAGGAACGGTGGCTCATGCCTGTAATTCCAGCACTTTGTGAGGCCAAGGCAGGCGGATCACCTGAGGTCAGGAGTTCGAGACCAGCCTGACCAACATAGAGAAACTCCATCTCTACTAAAAATATAAAATTAACCAGGCATGGTGGCGCATGCCTGTAATCCCAGCTACTCAGGAGGCTGAGGCAGAAGAATTGCTTGAACCTGGGAGGCAGAGGTTGCGGTGAGCTGAGATCATGCTATTGCACTCCAGCCTGGGAAACAAGAGTGATACTTAGTCTTAAAAAAAAAAAAAAAAAAGTTTCCCAATTCCTGTCACTACTACTCAGTCATAGAGGACTTGACATTTATCATTATTTCTTATATCCAAAGTTTTGCTTCTCTCTGGATTTTTTTTCATCCTGCTGAAGTATATAACCACTAGTATTACTTTCAGTGAAGTTAATGGACGGCAAAAGTGTTCTGACTTTGTATGTCTAAAAATGTATTTTTTCCCTATATCTTGAGTGGGGTTATAGTTTAACTGGGCGTTAAATTCTAAAAATGGATGGTCACAACTTCTAGAATGACTGTGTGAGGAGCTCAGCAAATCCTTTCCTCAAAAAGCAATGATAAAACTGACAAAAGTATCAAAAAACAGCCATTGAAATACTCTGGAAATTGACCAAAGGGCATACAACAAATTAAGAAGGATTTATTCATGAACATCTGATGAAGGGATTTCAGTGAAAATGGTACAGTAAGACCTCTAAAACTCTCTCCTCTGTTAAAGCAATGAGAAAACTGGCAGAAATTGTAAGAATCATCTTTTTCCAGAAATCTGGAAATCAAACAAAAGCTTCCAGTAATCTAGGAAGCATTTATTCAAGAAAATAAGATGGAGTACAAAAAATAGAATGAATAAGACATAGTATTTTATAGCACAATGGGGTGACTATAGTCAATAATAACTTAATAATAAGGCCATCAAGCAGGATGCTTCACTTAGTTATTTTAAAATAACTAAAAGAGTATAAACAGATTATTTGTAACATAAAGGACAAATGCTTGGGGGGATGGATACCCCATTTTATATGATGTGATTATTACTCATTGCATGCCTGTATCAAAATATCTCACGTACTTCATAAATATATGCACCTATGCTGTACCCACAAAACTTATGTGCTCTAAATGATACCACTAAGGAAGTAAAAAGGCAATAACAGAAAATATATGAAAATCAGATATCAGATAAGCGACTTGAATCTAGAATAAAGAATTCTTACAACTCAGTAATGAAGAGACAAACAATCCAATTTAAAATGGGCAAAAAATCCAATTATTTCTTTCTCCAAAGAACATTTATTAAAGCCCAATAAGCACAAGGAAAAATGCTCAACATCATTAGTCATCAGGGAAATGCAAATCAAAACCAAAATGAGAGACCAGTTCACTTCTACTGGGATAGCTATAAAA
Organism: Cacajao melanocephalus; assembly: GCA_963573385.1. Classification (NCBI taxonomy): domain Eukaryota; kingdom Metazoa; phylum Chordata; class Mammalia; order Primates; family Pitheciidae; genus Cacajao; species Cacajao melanocephalus. Next base: position 46,812 of record CAUYLG010077428.1, read on the forward strand.
AAAAGAGAATAGCAAGTATTGACATGCATATGGAACAGTTGGAACATCAATACAATGTTGGTGGGGATATGAAATGGTACAGCTGCTTTAGAAAACAGTCTGGCAGTCCCTTAAAAGGTTAAATATAGAGTTACTAGATGACTTAGTAATTCCACTTCTAGGCATATCCCCAAGGGAATTGAAAACATAAGTTCACACAAAAACTTGTACATTAATGTTCATAGCAGCATTATTTATAATAGCAGCAATATTCATAAAGTAGAAACAACCCAATTATCCATCAACTGATAAATAAATCAAGAAAATATAGTATATTCATACAGTGGAATATTATTTGGCAATAGAAAGGAATGCAGTAATGATACATGCTACAACATGGATCAAGCATGAATACATTATGGTAAATAAAAGAAGTCAGTTACAAAGGACCACATATTATTCCATTTATATGAAATGTCCAGAATAGGTAAATCTATATGAATACAAAGTAGATTAGTGGTTGCCTAGGGTAGAGAGAGTAAAACCAGTACAGGGAAGAGATCAGGACTAAAGAATGAATACTAATAGGTATGAGTTTCATTTTAATGGGGATGAAATGTTTTGAAATCAGACCATGGTGATAGTTGCACAAGTCTATGAATATACTAAAAATCACTGGGTTGTACACTTTAAAAAGGTGAGTTTTACGGTATTTCAAAAAAACTATTATTTTTCAATCCTTAAAAATATATAAAAGCCAGTTGGGCATGGTGGCTCACGCCTGTAATTCCAACACTTTGGGAGGCCGAGGTAGGCAGATCACAAAGTCAGGAGTTCTAGACCAGCCTGACCCAACATGGTGAAACCCTGCCTCTACTAAAAACACAAAAATTAGCTGGGCCTGGTGGCACACGCCTGTAATCCCAGTTACTCAGGAGGCTGAGGCAGGAGAATCGCTTGAACCCAAGAGGCGGAGGCTGCAGTGAGCCGAGATTGCACCACTGCACTCCAGCCTAGGGAACAGAGCAAAACTCCATCTAAAAAAATAAAATAAAATAAGCCTACTCATTCTTTTTAATAGCTACTCAGCATCCCATGATACGAATGTATCATAATTTATTTAGTCCCTAATGACTGAAATTTAGTTTTTCCCCATCTTTTGGTATTGTAAATACTATAATGAACATCTCTGCATACATTTCATTTCATACATATGCAAACATGTTTGTTGGATAAATTCCTACAAGTGGAACTTCTGAGGCAAAGACTATGTGCAATTTCAACTTTCACAGATATTGCCAAATTCCTCTGTTGGCAGCCTGTATCCATGTACACTCCACCAGCAACATAAGAGAGATCAGAAACATCGTGTTAACAGAATTGTTAACTTTACCAATCCAATAGGTGAAAATGGTATTTCAGTGCCATTTTAACTTGCTTTATTCATTACAAATGAAGTTGAACATCTCTTCATGTTTAAGAGGTATTGTTTTTGCTTTTCTGTGAACTGACAGTTCATATCCTTTATCATCGAAAGGAAATTTTGGGTTGCTGACTCTTGTCTTATTGATGCATAAAAGTTCTTTATATATTAAGAAAATTAACCTTCATCTATGATATGAATTACATTTTAATTGCCTTTTGACTTTCTATTTGGTGTTTTTCTCCCAAAAAGAAATGCTTAGGTGTCTGAATTCATCAGTCTATTAATCTTTTCTTTTACTGGTTTTGTATCACATTTTAGAAAAATGCTTCCTATTCCAATATTGTTTTTTAAATGATGAATTAGATCTTATCATTGGGAAAAGCTAGATGAAGTCTACATGAAAATGTTCTGTACCATTTTTGCACTTTCTTGTGAGTCTAAAATTATTTCAGTGATGAACTGATGGACTGATGTATGATAAAGCAAATATAGCAAAATATTAATTTTAGAATCTAGCTGATGTATAGAGGGTATCTAATGTACAATTTTTCTGACTTTTCTGTGTGTCTGAAAGTTTCATAATATTGAAAAAATTGGTCCAAATATTTATTCTAGTAATTTCACGGTTTCATTATTTACATTCAATTTTGGCAGAAGCAGGGGCAAGGTATTGCTCTGTCACCTAGGCTGGAGTGCAATGGCATGAACACAGTTCACTGCAGCCTCAACCTCCCAGGCTCAAGTGATTGTCCCACCTCAGCCTCCTGAGTAGCTGGGACTACAGGTGCATGCTACCACACCTGGCTAAATTTTTACTTTTGAAATTTTTCATTCTTATTTTTATTTTTTATTTTTTGAGATGGAGTCTCGCTCTGTCGCCCAGGCTGGAGTGCAGTGGCATGATCTTGGCTCATTGCAACCTCCGCCTCCCATATTCAAACAATTCTCATGCCTCAGCCTCCCAAGTAGCTGGGATTACAGGCGCATACCACCATGCCCAGCTAATTTTTGTATTTTTAGCAGAAACAGGGTTTCACTATGTTTTGGCCAGGCTGATCTTGAACTCCTGACCTCAGGTGATCCACCTACCTCAGGTTCCCAAAGTGCTGGGATTACAGGCGTGAGCCACTGTGACCAGCCTAAATTTTTACTTTTTGTAGAGGCAAGGTTTCACTTGTTGCCCAGACTGGTCTTGACTTCTTGGGTTCAAGTGATCCACCCACCTCGGCCTCCCAAAATGCTGAGATTATAAGCATGAGCCACCACACTCAGTGTACCTTCAAATTTTTGCTTAAACTGGGATTTATTTTGGTATAAGATTTTTTTTTGTTCTATTTTTCTAAATTATACAAATAAAACTTAAATACATTCTAGCTGTAAAAATTTCAAACAATTTGAAAAGATGGAAGTTTCTCTTTGCTCTTCTCTCTCAATCCCACTCTCTTTCTGAGATAACACTGTTAATCATGTGTATACACTAATCCTTTCTCTAGATGTTTATATACATATATATTATATAAGTACACATACATGTAGTTTTGGATTATACCATAAGTATTACACTACAACTTGTTTTGCTTAAGTAAATAATATGTCCTTGAAATCTTTACTTGTCAGTTAATATTGATCTATTTTACTCTTTTTAACAGCTGTATTGTATTCTATAATGTCTATACTTAATTTATCTAAACATTCCCTATCAAAGGACATTTAATATAGATTGGTTCTAAATTTTTGCTCTTAAAATTACATAATAAATATAATCTTATATATGCTCATTTTTTTATTATACTTCAAGTTCTTAGGTACATGTGCAGAATGTGCAGGTTTGTTACATAAGTATACACGTGCCATGGTGGTTTGCTGCATCCATCCCCCCGTCATCTACATTAGGTATTTCTCCTAATGTTAGCCCTCTCCAATTTCCCCACCACCCCCGACAAGCCCCAGTGTGCATATTTCTTTTTTGTTGTTTGTTTTTTCCACATGAAGTCTCATTCTGTCACCCAGGCTGGAGTGCAGTAGTGTGATCTCGGCTCACTGCAACCTCTGCAACCTCCATCTCCTGGGTTTAAGTGATTCTCGTGCTTTGGCCTCCTGAGTAGCTAGGACTACATGTGCCAAACTCCTGGCCTCAAGTGAGTCCACCCGACTTAGCCTCCCAAAGTGCTGGGATTACAGGTGTGAGCCACCGTGCCCAGTCCTATATGATATTTTCATAGGAAAGAATCCTAGCAGCTGATTTGCTGGGTTGGAGAAAGTGATCACTTTAAATCAATATGCCTTACACCTGGTTTTGTGACTTTATAAAATTTGAGTCATTAATGCATCTCCAATTTATTTAATTACATGTTACCAAATAGGAATCATACCACATTTTAAAAGTTAATTTTCATTTGTTCATTCAAACTCAATTCTTTTTTGGTTAATAGAGATATGACAATCATCTTTTTACATTCCACGCTTGAAGACTACTATTAAATCATACCTTATCCTTCCATTTTCCAGTTTCCTTGATTTTTATCATATCTTATTTTTCCCACCTTTAATTATCTTCACAACTCTTCTCTGAACTCTTACCAAGTTTTTTTCTAGAAATTTTATTAATCAAACAAAAACTCTTACTTACAACAAGTTCCAGAACACCATCTCCTTCATCAGCATTTTCTATCACAGTGGCTCCAAATCCAAGCTCTCGGATGAACTCTGCTATCATTGGTGGTTGTATAACAGTAGGATTATACCTTACTTCTGCCTTGCCAGCCATCAGAGCCACAAGTATGGAATATATTCCTAAAAGCATTGATAAGAAAAATAATACAGATAACATTCTTTATTTAAAAAGTATTGTTATAATTACCTTTTAGCATTTCTCAAGTATGAAAGGATTAAAGTGAATCTAGAGAAATTTATTATTTAACTTTTATACCAATCTTGACCCCAAATAATTAGAACTATTGTAAAACAGCTTCATTTTTCTTAATCATGTGTATACACTAGTCTTTTCTCTAGGTGTTTATATACATATATATTATATAAGTACACATACATGTAGTTTTGGATTATACCATAAGTATTACACTACGACTTGTAGTGTAATGGAAATTTTATACTGGAAATTTTCAATTATATATGTATGTGTGCGTGTGTATAAGAAGATAATAAACTTTATGTACCTATCACCTTGCTTTATAATACTAGCCTACTCTTATTTCATATATATTCCTACACCCTCCACTCACTGCCCTCTAACCAGATTACGCTGAAGCAAGTCCCAGACATCACATCATTTCATGTGTAAATATTTAAATATGTATCTTCTAAAAAATAAAGACTCCTGCACTTGCTTGAGACTGTATCTTAGAAGCCAATAAGACACAGTACTAGAGAAAGGGACTTGGCTGGGTATGATGGCTCATGCCTGCAATCCCAGCACTTTGGGAGGCCAAGGAGGGCGGATCACTTGAGTCCAGGAGTTCGACACCAGCCTGGGCAATATGGTAAAACCCTGTCTCTACAAAAAAAATTCAAAAATTAGCTGGGCATGGTGGTGCATGCCTGTGGTCTCAGCTACTCAGGAGGCTGAGGTGGGAAGACTGCTTGAGCCTGGGAGGTCGAGGCTGCAAGTAAGCTGTGTTTATGCCACTGCAATGCACCATGTGTGGCAGAGTAGGATCCTGTCTCAAAAAAAAAAAAAAAAAAATAGAGAGAGGAAGGAACTCATGCACTTAGGAAATCATAATTGCAGGAAAGAATCCAATAATATACCAACATACACATTATAATGTTATCAAATAATAGTCATTTATTTAAATTATCAGGTTTTAGTGTCTGGCACACAGTAATCTAAAAAGCTCTTATTCTTAGAAAAGAAGTCCCACGTAACTTGTTAACAAAAAAAAAAGGAGTTCATTTTATGGCATTCATGCTGTTCACTACTGCAAACCTTTTTTAACAACTATTCTACTTCTCTAGGCCAGCAATTTCTATCATTGTCAGGAAGAAAATTAATTCTACAGAGCAAAAATAGAAGCTCTTTCTAGGAATCTATGGCATTTGATGGCTACCTGATAGGGAATGGAGATCAATAATCCATAGATCAAGTCTGAGGTTTAATAAAAAAGAAAAAATGATTAAATATTAATTTAATAGCTTTACATCAGTAAACAAGATAGTGGGGGATGGTGCGAAAGGAAACAGGGATGGTTAATGGGTACAAAGAAAAAGAATGAATAAGACCTAGTATTTCATAGCACAACAGTGTGACTATAGTCAATTATAATTTAATCGTACATTTAAATATAACAGAGTATAACTGAATTGTTTATAACACAAAGGATAAATGCCTGAGGGAATGGATCCCCCTTTCCATGATGTGATTATTATGCATTGCATGTTTGTATCAAAACATCTCATGTACTCTATAAATATATATATCTACTATATACTAACAAAAATTACAAATTAAAAAAATATATATATACAAAGTGAAAAAAACCAAAATACCTAATATAATCTAATTTTTCTATATAAAGTGCTTACATTTTGGGCTTTGTTGCTATCAAACAATTCAAGTGATCAGTTCATGGGAAAGTGTCAGTAATATAGAAAAGGTATAGAGAAAGTAGGAAAAAATATTTTTTGCTTCAGCTGAATGTGATCTATGGGCAAACAGAAATAGAAGGGAAAATTTGATTTTTCAAATGTCAAAAACATAAGTTCAATACTTATGTAAATTGCATATAGTTTTTAAAACTCTTCAAACTACAATAAGAACTCTTTCTATTCATTTTTTAAAAATATAATGCAGGGCCAGGTGTGGTGGCTCATGCCTGTAATCCCAGCACTTTGGGAGGCCCAGGTGAGTGAATCACTTGAGGTCAGGAGTTCAAGATCAGCCTGGGCAGCATGGTGAAACTCTGTCTCTACTAAAAATACAAAAATTAGCCAGGCATGGTGGCACATGCCTGTAGTTGCAGCTACTCAGGAGGCTAAGGCAGGAAAATCACTTGAACCCAGGAGGCAGAGGTTGCAGTGAGCCTAAATGGTACCACTGCACTCCAGCCTGGGCAACAGAGTGAGACTTGTCTCAAAATATGTATTACATATATATTTTATATATTTATATATTCTATTAATATATATTTATAGATACATATTATAAAATATCTATATATGTATATTGTAGACTAAATTGAGAGAAGACCAATACTACTTAGTTAAAAAAAAAAGTGAATGTAATAACCCCAGCTAGGCTAAAGTTATTTCTAACTGGGTTAAGTGGATGGAAAGGGGATAATATGGAAGTAATTGGAAGAATCAGCTTAAAAGACTTAAAAAAAATTGTATTTGGCATAGACATTGCTTGTCTCATGAAAATAGCTATTTCTGAATTGCCCAAAAATAGTTGGTTCTTAAATTAAATAGAAACCTTGGATGCTTCTTCTTGCTTTCATTTGCTTGGCAACCTCCCCCCTTTCTTTTTTTAATTAATCTAAAAAACAATAATAGAAGCTTTAGCCTTGAGTACATTCCAGTTAGAAATAATGGAGGCTAAACTGAAGCAGAAATCATAGAATGCAGACAAGACAATATTGAACTGAAGATGGCTCTGAATACCACACATTTTGTTATAACGATGTTCTGCCCTTAATATTAATATATAAGGTGATGTGATTACTACATACATTTTGAGTGATTTTCTTAATGGTGGGGATAAGTTTACACTAGTCCATACTTCTTTATTCAGCTCTGTGACTAACCATATGTATCATTAAGACACCTAGGGCTAGGGCAGCCTAAGTACCAAATCTATGACTTTGATCTCATGAAACTTCATCACATATCTTTATTTATTTATTTAGTTTGAGATGGAGTCTTGTCCTGTCGCACAGGCTAGAGTGCAGTGGCTAGCACGATCTCAGCTCACTGCGACTTCTACCTCCCGGGTTCAAGCAATTCTCCTGCCTCAGCCTCCCGAGTAGCTGGGATTCTAAGCATGCGCCTCCAAGAGCAGCTAATTTTTGTATTTTTAGTAGAGACAGGGTTTCACCAGGTAGGCCAGGCTGGTCTTGAACTCTTGACCTCAGGCAATCTGTCTGTCTCAGCCTTCCAAAGTGCTGGGATTACAGGTGTGAGTCACTGAGCCCGGCCATCATCACACATCTTCATGGTTAACAAATCTAGTGTGCTATACTGGGAAGTCTATAAATATGAGTACAAATTAATAAGCTACAACATCTGAGTGTGACTGAATTTTAAAAACTATGGTATAGATTTTCTAAGATTTTCAACTTAAAATTAATACCTGTATACAATATTAAGTAACTTGTGAACATTTTTACCAGAAGCAAAGAAAACAATATAATTCTAAACAAACTTGTTTTTGGTCTGGTGCTTGATCTGGGTATAGTAATAATGAAACTCTTAGGTACTATAATTGTCAGTTTTAGGCATAGCTTTAGAAGAAAATTTATGTTCCTTAAACTCCAACACAACCAAGATCCATAAAAAATAGTAATCTTGTATATTTCCTTCTGCATCTTTTTACAAATTTCACACATATACAAATATGATCATGAGGTAAACAAGATAGAAACTTTATCTAAGGGAACAAAACACTAACAAAAGCTGGCTTCCAGGACATCAGGGTTGGCCCACACATTACTGAAAATCTTTATGAGGCCTTACCAAGAATCATAAACATACTTACCAAATATGTAAAAGAACGAAAAAGATGAAGTTCCCAAACTAACAGATAAAATAACAAGCTTCAAGAGTATCTCACCTTCTTCTCGTCTTAAATTCCGTTCAATGTTTGCTACACAAGAAGCACAAGTCATGCCAGTGACCTGTATGTAACATTTAGATGAAGTCTTTGCTTCCTCCTTGTCTTGAACTGGTGCCATCCCTTTAGTATAAAATTCATTAGCTGAAGTCAAAAGCAGCGTTTCCGATGAAGGCTGAGCTATTACTACCAATGGCTCATTCATGTCTGGTAGAAAGGGAAAGATTCTTTTCATATGCAGTGTTGAACATTCTTCAAAAGCATCCTTGTCTCGCATCATAATCCATACCTCCAGGCACTGATAATCTATTCCTTTAAAACCAGCAAGTTCCTACTATCCCTTAGCATTATCTCTATACTTTCCTCTGCAGTGACTTCCAATTTCTTTTTTGTTGTTGTTTTTGTTTTTGACTTCCAATTTCAATACTTCCCATCCCAATTTCTAGGAAAATCTGAATTACCTGAATAAATAAAACTTTGTTTCTTCTAGCCATTAACTCTACTCCCAATCTCAGAGAGAGAGTAGTTTGTTAATGGATAGTTCTTATTTTTATAATGAAATTTTACCATCATGTTGATGATTGGCATACTGGCATCAAAGCAATTCACAATATATTAAGTGGAACAAAAAGCAATTTGCAAAACAGCATTGCAGTGTGCTGACATATCTATTTTTAATTTTAGTGTATGCATAGATGAGAACATGCATAAGAAAGGCTGGGGTTTACATACCAAACTATTAACAGTGGCTACTTCTGGGGAATAGGGTTAAGGCAGGAATACAATGACAAACAGATGAATAAATTTCCTCTAACTATGCTTCTATATTGTTGAATTTTTTTTTTTTTTTTTTTTTTTTTTTTTTTTTTTTTTTTTTTTTTTTTTTAACGCACTTTAAGCAATGATGGAGTGACGTGTTGAAAAATTTGAAAAATTAAACAGATTCCACAAGTGTGAAAC
>CAUYLG010077429.1:0-130136 GCA_963573385.1 Cacajao melanocephalus
AATTTTGATTTGCATTTCTCTGATGATCAGTGATGTTGAGCACCTTTTCATATGCTCCTTTGCTATTTTTGTGCCTTTTTTTTTTTTTTTTTTTTTTAGAATTGTCTATTCAAAGCTTTTGGTCATCTTTTGATTGAATTATTAGATTTTTTTTTTCTTATAGAGTCGTATGAGCTCCTCATATAGACTGGTTATTAAGCTCTTGTCAGATGGGTAGTTTGCAAACATTTTCGCCCATTCTCTGGGTTGCCTCTTCACTTGGTTGATTGTATCCTTTGCTGTGGAGAAGCTTTTTAACTTGTTGTGATCCTGTTTGTCCATTTTCTTCTTTGGTTGCCTGTGCTTGTGGAGTATTGCTCAAGAAATTTTGCCCGGACCAATGTCCTGGAGATTTTCCCCAATGTTTTCTTGTAGCAGTTTAATGGTTTGATGTCTTAGGTTTTTTTGTTTCAATAAATAATATTTATTAAAAAAAAAAATATAATATTTAAATAAAAATTTGACCAAAACGTTTTTTTTTAAAATTTTAAAAAAAAAAAAAAAAAAAAAAGGCACAAAAATAGCAAAGGAGCATATGAAAAGGTGCTCAACATCACTGATCATCAGAGAAATGCAAATCAAAATTAAAAATGAACTGGGTGCAGTGACTCATGCCTGTAATCCCAGCACTTTGGGATGGATCTTTTGAGGGCAGGAGTTTGAGACCAGCCTGGTCCACATGGCAAAATGCAATCTCTACTAAAAATACAAAGTACAAAAAAATTAACCAGATGTGGTGGACGGAGGCATGAGAATCGCTTGAATCCAAAAGGTAGAGGTTGCAGTGAGCTGAGATTGCACCACTACACTCCTCCAGCCTGGGTGACAGATCAAGATATCTGTTTCAAAAAAACAAAACAAAACTACAGTGAGATATCATCTCACACCGTTAAAAAACAGGCAATAATCAATGCTGGTGAAGATTTGGAGAAAAGGGAAACTCTGTGCACACTGCTGGTGGGAATGTAAATTAGTACAACCAACCACTATGTCATGCTACTATATGATCCAGCAATCCCACTGCTGAGTATAGACCCAAGAGAAAGGAAATCGGTTGGCGAGGCGCAGTGGCTCATGCCTGTAATCGGGAGGCTGAGACAGAAGGATCGCTTGAACCGGGAGGCGGAGGTTGCAGTGAGACAAGATCGCACCATTGCACTGCAGCCTGAGCGACAGAATGCAACTCTGTCTCAAAAAAAAAAAAGAAAAGAAAAGAAAAGAAAGAAAGAAAAGAAAAGAAAAAAAGAAAGGAAATCAGTATACTGAAGACATATCTGCACTCCTATGTTTGTTGCAGCAGAGTTTACAATAGCCAAGATTTGGAAGCAACCTAAGTCTCTATCTGGGATGAACGGATAAAGAAAATGCAGTACATATACACAATGGAGTACTATTCTGCCACAAAAAAGAATGAGCTCCAGTCATTTGCAACAACATGGATGAAAACTGGAGATCATTATGTTAAGTGAAATAAGCCAGGCACAGACAGAAAGACAAATACCACATGTTCTCACTTATTTGTGGGATCTAAAAATTAAAATAATTGAACTCATGGACATTGAGAGTAGGATGGTTACCAGAGGCTGGGAAGGGTAGAGGGGTGTAGTGGGGAGATGCGGATAGTTAATGGGCATACAAAAAAAAAACAGAAAGAATGAATAAGACCTATTATTTGATAGCACGACAAGGTGACTATAGTCAATAACTTAACTGTACATTTTAAAATAAGGAGTATAGCTGGACTGTTTGCAACTCAATGGATAAATGTCTGAGGGGATAGATATCCTGTTCTTCATGATGTACTTATTTCACATTGCACGTCTGTATCAAAACATCTCATGTACCCCATAAATACATACACTTACTATGTAAGTACTCACAAAAATTAAAAAAGGAAAAAATAAAATTACTGAGGTTTGTTTTATGAGCTAAAAAGTAAAAATAAAATTTCTAATTAATTTTTTAAAATATGATAAATGTACATAGAGACATATTTCTAATATACTCAATCAGCTGTATAAATGCAAAATGGTACATTCAGCCTTTGGGGAGGTATCTATGGAATGAGAGGTCCAACTTGCTAAAATTTAAAAACATTTTAATTGTGTCCTCCATAGGATCCTGTAACTCTACGTCTAGGTATCAGTCCTATAGAAATACTTGCAAATGTGCTTAAAGATTATGTACAATCCTATTACTAGGATCATTTGTAATAACAAGAAATCAGAAACCTAATTGTCAGTTAATAAGGAAATCAATAAATTTTGATTCACCCAATCAGTGGACTCCTATGCCACCATTAAAAAAAAAAAAAAAAAAAACCAGGTCTATAAATGTGCTCACGTGGAAAGATACTGAAGACAAAAAATAAAAAAGCAAATTATAAAATAGTATATAAAGTACTATACCATGCATTTAAAAACTCTAATTTGTTTTTCTCTGAAGTTTTATTACGAAAAATACCAAACATTCCAAAAAGTTCCCATGTAAAATGTTTTAAATGTTTTTATAATACCCATGCTATATTTCCAAGTGAAAAAAATATAGGTTACAAAACCAAGAATATAGTATGACCTCATTTGTATAAATATACATAGGGATTTTTTAAATCTACATAAAATATTAAGTTCATGGTAAATGCTCACTCTCTCTTTCAATCCCAACTATTGTTGTTATCCGAAGGTAAATAGCCTGACGATAAAGGGATCCCCAAACCCAAGCACTCCTGACATCTTCTAAGTCCACAGCTTCCCTTAGTTCTGATAAGGGTCCATCTAAGGCCAAGAGGGCAGTTGACAGCTTCCTCCCATTCATTTTACCCCGTGCTCCTGCTGAAGAGCAGCCAGGAGAAATAAGCTTGAGACAAAAGAAAACCGTGGACATCCTTCCTGGCTGCACAGGCAGCCCTGGCTGCGGGTCCCTGGAAGGAGAGCCAGAACCAGTGAACAAATCCCAACCTCATATCTGACAGTTCAGGGCCTCATCTGATTCTGCAGGCACAGAAAAGAGGTACAGTTTGGCCCACTGGAGAACACTGCAAAGCTGTGTTTTCAAGATACAATTAGGTCAAACTGGGCATCGCTGGAGAGCAGAAGTAATTTCCTCCCAGGGGCAATGGGTTTTAAGGTCAACTCTTCTTAATTACATTTGGAAAACAACTCAGGGGAATTCCCTCTGACTTCATTCTTAAATGTTTTTCTGACCCTGCAAAACACAAATAACAGTGTCTATTTACTGTGCTCTCACAGTACAGCAGGCACCATGTAAATCCTTTAAGAGCATGACATTACTGAATTCCACACACATCCTATGAGGTCATTATCCCCATCACGTAGATAAGAAAACTGAGACTCCCAAAGGTTGAGAGACTTGCCAAAACTTACACCTCCTTCGGAGCCAGGCTCGGGATCCACAACTGTGTGGATTATACCATCACATTACACTGACATGCAAATTCTAACCAGGGCCTGGGAAAGGTAGGAGGAAAGGGAAGGGGGAGAGTGTAATAATGGGGAAGCACCTGGCTCAGTGGGTTACGCCTGTAATTCCAGCACTTTGGGAGGCTGAGCTGGGTGGATCGCGAGGTCAGGAGTTCAAGACCAGCCTGGCCAAAACAGTGAAATCCCGTCTCTACTAAAAATGCAAAAATTAGCTGGGTACAGTGGCAGGCACCTGTAATCCCAGCCACCTGGGAGGCTGAGGCAGAGAATTGCTGAACCGGGGAGGCAGAGGCTGCAGTGAGCCGAGATCGCGCCACTGCACTCCAGCCTGGGCGACCGAGTGAGACGCTGTCTCAAAAACAAACAAAATAAAATAAAAAATGGAGAAGCAATGCCAGTGCTAACCAAAGAAGAGCCCAGAGTATACTGAGCCAGGACTGTGCGTCTGAAAGGCGATATGCTGCCCCAGTTAAAAGCCTGGACTTGGGAGTCAAACATATCTAGGTTCACATCCTGGCCCTGCCCTTCCCACCCATGTGACTTTGAGCAAGTCACACTGCTCCACACCTCAGGGTCCCCATCTGCCAAACAGGGCTAATACAGGAATCTACTCTTCACACACTGGTTGTGACAACTGAATTAGATGACCCATGTAAAGACCACAGTAGAATGCCTGTTACACAGACATTGCCTACATTTTAGCTATCACCATTTGTTCATATGTGACCATCATTTCTGGCTCTCAGCCAGAAGTTCCCTAAGGGCAGACAGAGAGCGCATCAAAGAACATGATCCGGAACTTAGGAAATGTAGATAAGCAATAACAACACAGATTATTGCTCAATATGTTTTTTTCTCTTGTCATTTTCACGGGTGAAGAAAGCTGCAAGGGCCACATGTCATGGCTTGCATCACCAAAACACTTGAAAACTTTTGTTCTGGACTTTGCATTAATACAAATTAGTATGTATTGAAAACCTGCTTGCTATGTGCCAGATGTTGTAATAAGCACATCGTAATACATTATCTCCTAACTGCACAAACCCTGTGTGTGTGTTTCCTGGGGCTAGTGTGTAATACATTGCCACAAATTTGGTGGCTTCAAACAACAGAAAGTTGTTTTCTCACAGCTCACAGCTCAGGAGGTCAGAAGAATGAAATCAGTATTATTGGGCCAAAATCAAGGGGTCAGCAGGCCTGCGCGCCCTCTGGGAGAATCTGTTCCTTGCCTCTTCCAGCTTCTCCTTGGCTCCTGGCTGCACCACTCTAATCTCTGCCTCTATGGTCACATCACTGTCTCACATTCTGTCTATAGTCAAATCTTCTGCCAAATATACTTTGGATTGTATTTAGGGCCCATCCAGGTAATCCAAGATAATCTTCCCATCTCAAGATCTTTAACTTAATCACATCTGCAAAGATTCTTTTTTTGCCATATAAGGCAACACTGTCACACGTTCCAGGGATTAGAATGTGGTTATCTTTGGAGGGGAGAGGGTGAATTTTTCAGCCTTCCACACCCTGCAATGAAGGTATCAATGTCTCTATTTTCTGTGTAAGTGGTACGGATGTAGTAAGAGGCAGGCAGGCCTGAGTTTGACTCCTGGCTACGCCCAATATTAGGTAAATTACTTAAACTCCTCATGTTTGAGTTTCATGATAAAATGTAGACAACAATATCTCATTCAAAGGGTTGCCATGAGGATTAAATAAGATACTGTGTGAAGTGCCTATTCCCAGGCAACCATTCTCAGCAAATGCTCACAAAGCAGTATTATTATTATTTGAGACAGGGTCTGGCTCTGTCAACCAGGCAGGCTAGAGTGCGGTGGTGTGATCTCAGCTCACTGCAACCTCCACCTCCTGGGCTCAAGCGCTCCTCCCACCTTGGCTTCCTGAGTAGCTGGGACTACAGGCATGTGCCACCATGCCTGGCTAATTTTTGTGGAGTTTGTTTGTTTTTGGTAGAGACAGGGTTTTGCCACATTGCCCAGGCTGGTCTCAAACTCCTGGGCTCAAGTGATCCACCCGCCTCAGCCTCCCAACGTGCTAGGATTACAGGCTTGAGCCACTGCGCCCAGCCAAGTAGTATATTATTATGAATACAGATGAAGAAGTAAAACTTAGGAGGCAAGCGACTTAACAAAGACCACCTAACCAGGAAGTGTCAGTATCCGGAATTGAATCAGGGTCTCTGGCACCAAAGTCCAAATCTGTTCTGCTCTATGGATTAGGATATTTAAGGCTTGTGCGTGCACATGGCTTTCAGAAACAACACATCCAGGCTATTTCAATTTTGGATGCTCTCTGATGCTTCCGGCAACTGTATCATGAAGCTACATCCCTTCAGATCACCAGCCTTATTGCTGAGCCTGAGCTTAAGCAACCGACCCTAAGAAAGTGATATCATGTTTCCAACAATTTACAAATAATGGCGTTTTAGTCCATTCGGGGTGCTAAAACAGAATAGCATAATCTGGACAACGAATAAGCAACAAATTTACTTCTCACAGTTCTAGAGTCTGGGAAGTCCAAGATCAAAGGATCAGCAGATTTGGTGTCTGGTGAGGGCCTTCTCTCTGGTTCATAGATGGTAGCTGCTAGCTGTGTCTTCACTTGGTGGAAAAGGTGAGCTAATTCTCTGGGGTCTCTTCTATTAGGGTACTAATCCTATTCACGAGAGCAGAGTCCTCATAACCTGATCATCTCCCAAAGGCCCCACCTCCTAATACCATCACCTTGGGGACTAGGATTTCAACATAAGAATTTGAGGTGAGACATAAACATTCAGTACTTTGCAAATGGGAGACGCTGCTTATGCAGGGGTGGGGCTGAGAGTTTGGCTTATGCAAAGATCACATCAGATTGGCTGGCAATCCATTTGTTCTGCAACTCCAGGCATTTGGGACAACATGGGAATTGCAAATGAAATCATTCTCAGTCTACAAAGCTACAGTTAGAAACTACATCTCAAACAGGACTACCAGGTCTCTCTGGGAAGACGTGCCTAGCACAACACTTGGAATTTAAATCCACTCATGCATTCAATGCCTTCAGCGTCAACACAGCAGGGTTAAATCAGCTCTTGATACTTCCAAAGAACGTTTAAAGAAAATTTCAGACACCACAGGCAGCTCTCATCAAATTCTTGTGTCCCCACCCATTCATCCAACTGTTTCCTCAGCACCGGTCTCCCTGGGTTACACAATCTTAGCCATGGGGAATGGGGAGCCCAGCTGCGTGTAGAGTTTGGAAAAACATTTTGAATACTTCAGATCTGCCAAATACTTGGTTAACGAATGATATTCTTTAATTTCTTGAGCCATGTGTATTTTCAGCGCAATGTAATCCATATGTCTGTGACTCATTTAAATGCAACTTGGTGAAGTATGGTTTACGAAGAGCATTGGGATACTGTCTAAGCCTTTCTAAGCTGCTCTTTGATCCAGGAAATTGAATTTTGCCAACAACAAATGAAGCTCCTGACAAGAGAGGGTCAAAGAGAGCTGTCTTTTGTCGTAGGTAAGATGTTAAAGCCTACTCTTGACCCAAGAGGAAGCTGGGAGGGTGGAGGTGGGGAGAGCTCCACTGACTGAGTGGTATTCAGGGTTTTACTTTGGGTCTGGTACATGTTTCTACCAGGCCTCCTTGAAAAAGAAGAACAGGAATAAGAGATGGCAACTAACCTGCCCTGTGTGTTGCTGAAAAGTTCCTTTCCTACCTGCTAATTCTGCCCTTCATTCCACCAGTATTATGCAATCCAAATTATATAACAGACTTGAGGGAAAATCGAGAATGTCAGGGAGCCCTGAATGACTGTTAATTTTCCAGATTGTAGATTGATTTCCAGGACAACAAAAGCCTTCTCCTCCCCTATGATAACACTGAAGGACTGATAAGAAGTTAGAGATAGGAAGAGATATTAAAGTCGGAAGTAATGATAGGTATTAAAATCAGTAAACTTCTAAATGCCACATTCTGCCTTGAAAATTGCTGTTCCCCAGGTGGTTGGGAGGTAGACATATTCACAAAAGAAAACAAACACCCATTCTTATTAGCTAAACTTGAGCAAATAGGATCTCTCTTTAGCTAACTGGGCTGGAGCATGAATGGATGGGGTGAAACCAAAGGACATCTCTCCCTTTCTCAAGCCATCATCATTTGGACTTGAGGAAGGACAGTATATTGAAGAGATGAGTCCTAGAACGTGTTTAAGACACTAGAAGACAGAAGTATACGGCCAAAGAGCCTCTGGGCAAAGTGCCTACTAGTTGAACTGCTCATTTGCTTTTAAGGTGGCCTTGTAATAGAGTGATTCTGCTCACTAGTAATGCCGCCCAGTGAGCATACAGGAAGCTGGTTGAGCAATTCAGTGTGCCTTCCTCTTGGGAAAATGCCAAGAAAGGAGAAGAGACAGCACCAGAGCCCACACAGCCCTAGAGGTGTTCATCTCCCTGGATGCCTATAGCTAAGGAGGATTCCATTTGGTTTCAGCAAACAAGTTTTTGTCAAATATGGTTCCTGGGGTGGTGAGGTAGTCTCAGGACACGGAGGAAAGTACATGGAGAAAAAAATATGAATTAATGCCTCCAATCTGTGGGTTGTGCAAATAGCAGTCTATAATCTCTGCTCTGTAGTTTCCCTTCTTGTATTTTCTGTTGCCTGAACCAGCGGATCCTGACCTAGAAGTTCATCCATCCCCAACTTCAAGGTCTCATGATTTGGGGCACTATTTCCCTTTACCCCTCTGCCCACTATTTCCCAGGATGTCTTCACAGGTAGAGCAAATTCCCTAAGGCAGAGACTTCTTTTCCATTTTTCTACTCACACAGCGTCCTTTAAATAGGGAGTGTAGGAAGAGCCTTCAGAGCCTATCTGGGACCAAAATCTGCATTTTACAGATGAGAAAGCTGAGGCTCAGGGGAGCTGGCTTGTTGACCAATTCCACATCATCTGTCTCTGAGGTCAATGCTACGTCCTCTGTACCACACTGCCTCAATCACAAGTTTCTTCAAGCAACAGCTATGCACCAGACTTTGCAAATTATGTGATTACATGTGTGTATCAATATTAAACATTGTAATAAATACTTTATTAGAGCGGAGGACAGTCTTCATGACATCCAGTTGATTTCAAAAAAGGAAGTTCTGGAACAATATGTCTGGCATAATCTCATTACTGCTCTTCCCTCCTCAACAAAAAATAGCAGCTTCTGTGTGACTGTGTCTGGATGTGATTGTGTCTGTGAGGATCCACGTGCGTGTTCTTGTATGCAGAGAAAAGGTCCAGGGTTTGCTCACCAAACAGTAGTGGATTTTCCTTGTGGGAAGGAAACTTCCATTCTTTTGTTTATTTGGAATTGCTACATGTTTTACAATGAGCATGCCTTGCTTTTGCAATTTAAAAATAATGAGTAAGAAACCATCATGGCTAACACGAGCTTGGAATACAAACCAGGCACTCTGATAGGTCCTTTACGTGCACCATCTCATTTCATTCTCCCTGTGGCTCTATGACGTGGGAGACTATATTACACCCCAGATTCGGAAACTGAGGCTTAAAGAGGCTACAAGGTAGTAAGTGGCAGAGCCAGGATCTGAACACAGGAATAACTGACACAAAAGCAATGCTCAGATTATCCGGAAAAGGTCACTGTGTTTCACCTACACTCAATAGAAAAAAGAATGTGTGCCTCTCACGGGATGTCATCCCATTGCTTCAAAGCAGAGAAAAGGCTGCTGGCTGCCGTGCTACTGTAAGACATCTCAGTGAGTCTGCTGCCTGAGCTGAAGCTCCCTTTGCTGTGTTCCCCCGCCCTCTCCTGGCCCATACCCCATGCCTTTCCATCCTCACCATTCTTGGCAATCTCTCCATGTGTGAATTCCATTAAAGGCTTGCTCACTGCTATTTTGGGCCATGCATTAACATGTGGGCTTTGATTTGATGGGAGGCCAGACACAGCAGGATGATGAAAAAGAAATTTATAATGTCCTCTCCCTTCCCTCAGAGTCCTGGAGACCTTGCTCACCGCTCCTGGGAGACCTGAGAATCCAGTGTATGGGGAAATGTACAGAGGAAAAGTGGAAACCTTCATAGCCTATTAGGGCTTTGAAAGTGGCTGTTCCCTCTCCTCAGAACTGTCATCTCTCAGCTGTCCATATGGTTCACTCCCTCACCTCCTTCAGGTCTTGACTCAAGTATCAGTTCCCCAGCAAGGCCTTCCCTGCCTGCGATGCAGAAACAGTGGCTCCCGTTCTACCTCCACGCTCCCCCGGCCCCACTCCCTATGTTCCTTTCTCTCCTGCACAGCACCAGTCACCTGGCAGACGGTGCATTCACTTGTCTGCTTACTGTTTCCCACCAGAATAGAAGTTCTATAAAGGCTGAACTGTTTTACTCACAGCCTCATCCCCAGTACCTGCGCTGCTGCCTAAAATGTCACAGAGGCACAGCAGATGAAAAACAATGAACACGTTGATCAAGGAGGTTAAGAACCAGAGGCTGAGAAATTGCTTGGCCCAGGGCCTCGTTTCCCCCAAATGTCATGAGATTACAGAAACTTCAATGCAGTGATTTGAAAAATCAGCCCACTCCAAAGCTGTTTTGAATCCGGACTCACACGCACCATGAATGAGAAGGCTTTGGGAAATAAACACACTAGGAAGTCGTGTGCAGTTGGAGTTCCGCTCACTAACACATGTTCAAAACAAAAAGCCCGGTTTGGATGAAAATAGCAGGAAGCCGTCCCCCAGGGACACCTGGTGAGGTCATATTGCTTGGCTCTGCTGCTTCCATTTTTACCAACTCTCCTGCCTTCTGCCAACTCAAGGAGGCCAGGAACCACATCCAGCCCCATGCTGCTCAATGGGAAATGAGAGCTGCTCTCGGAAAAGCAGATGCTAGAGCCACAGCCACGAGCTCTCCTCGGGAGCCTCAGTGTGGAACAATAAAAATCCCAACAGTGGCTGGCCACTCACCATGTGCTCTGCAAGCACTTCCTGCACCTCACCTCATTTATCCTCACAGCCATCCCACAGGGCTGGCCTCATTACCCTCATTTTACACACAAGGACACTGAAGTTCCTAAAGGTTCAGCCATTTGCTCTGGGTCACATTCTGTAACTCTAGACTCACACCAGGAATACATATGATCCTAGTCTCAGCTCTTTCATTTGCTTGCTTGGTGGCCTCAGACAAATGCCTATGCCTCTCTGAATCAAAATTTCTGCATCCATAATTTCAGTGTTTTCTAAGATCATTCCATTCAGTGTTTTTAAAGGCACCTCCCTACTTTAACTTCCTGTGGTTTCTAGCCAATGTTTCAAAACAGGAGTGAAGGATAAAGACTTGAGTCCTGGGACTCCGGCTGGGCCAGCCAACTCCTCAAGATTTTCCCACAACGCCAACACTGTCACTAGGGCTGACCGGAGGAAGCTGAAGGGCCACAGGCTCTCCTGGGGGCAGAACAGGAGAGATTAGATGCAGGCAACAACAGGGAACACTTAGACTAGAGCTAATGGGTTGGGGCCATGAGAAACAAAGGCAGGCCCTGAGAGACATAGTCGAGAACAGACCCTCTTGGCCGGGCGCGGTGGCTCACGCCTGTAATCCCAGCACTTTGGGAGGCTGAGGCAGGTGGATCATGAGGTCAAGAGATCGAGACCATCCTGGTCAACATGGTGAAACCCCGTATCTACTAAAAATACAAAAATTAGCCAGGCGTGGTGGTATGCTCCTGTAGTCCCATCTACTCAGGAGGTTGAGACAAGAGAATCGCTTGAACCCGGGAGGTGGAAGTTGCAGTGAGCCGAGATTGCGCCACTGTACTACAGCCTGTGCGATGGAGCAAGACTCTGTCTCAAAAAAAACAAAAACAAAAAAACAAAAACAGACCCTCTAAGGGCCTTTTCTTATAGATCAAAGGAAGACAATGAAAGGAAAAATCCAGGGCAGGCAGAGACTACACTGTCTGGGGACGCAGCTGGCCAGGTCTATTCCAGGGACCCAGGAAAGAAGAGACATAGCCTAAGCTGGCTTTACTCTCAAGAGGAGAGAAACAAAAATGACTATGATCCCTATCGTTCTGGCTTCCCGAGGCCACCATGTCCTGGAGGCAGAGGAAGGATGCGGACGAAGCCCCACCACTGCACAAGCTGCGAGCTGTATTTTAACCACACTCAGACCACTCATCCTCCTTTCCAAGTGCCCCAAAAGCCCAAATTTGGAATAAATTATATTATCCTTTTCCACTCAAGCCTAAAAGCCATTCCCATCCTTTTGTGTACAGGAAGGTCCTTCTTCATCTTTTTCTTGGCAGTGATGCATCTGATTACTCATCGGCTTCCATGGGGTTCTGGAGGCTGCCAAGGGGAGACAGGCAGCTCTCCAAGCCATGCAGCCTTATCTGCAACGTCTGTGGGGCAGAATGAAAAATGGGACAGTCGGTGGGGAAATACCAAAGGTTTTCAGAGTCCCTTGGCCAAGTAAGGAGAAGTCTTCACAGCTAAGTAGATGGGAAATGGCCAAAGAATGGGCCACAGACACAGCCATGCATTGTGTCCATTCACTTCCTCCATCACATGAATCCAGATATGATGGTGGCGTCTGATAGCAAATCAATGTGGAAGTGCCTCTAAGCCAGGCCACCACCCGAGATGAATGAGGTTAGGAAGATGAAGAGTTGGGCCGATGAAGCCAGGAGACTGCTGACGATGCCCTACTGGCGAAATCTCAAATGCGGCTGACCCAGAACACATGGAACAATCTGAGTCTGAGGCGCCAAACCCCAGCACACCCTGTTTGGCTCGCTCCTCTCTGCTGTTTTCCTCTAATCTCCTTCATTTCCTGCCACGCACTGGACTGGCTCTAGTAAGGCAGCTGCCGAAGACCTCTGGTCTATCCACTCCCGTCATCTCACACACACAGACCTCTGTGTGCCCGCAGTGAACTCCAGGGGCCTCCAAAATACTGCCTAAGGAAATCTCAGCAACACGTTTAACAGTCCAGCAATCTCACATCAAGTCAAGAGGCTGTGGAAAGGCTCTGACTTTGCAAGATGCTGCCTGAAAGGAACCAAGGACTGAGAGCTCGGGTTCAACTCCATTAACTGCTTCCTTCCAGAACAGCGACACCTGCGTCCGGCGTTGACACGGAAGTTATTTGTTTCATTTTAGACAAAGGAGGAGTCCACTTACTCATTCTTCTCCAGGTCCAGGATCAGTTCTCGCCCCTCAGCCATTACCCTGAGCTCAGCTTTGAGTGGATGCTAAAAGCAACAACAAAACAATGTCAGTTCCTAAAAGCCAGCACCCAGACTCCCAGGGTTGGGCACAGGCTCTAGCACAGTGCTCTGACATTGATCCACAGGAAGTGAACGAGCAAAGGTCAACTGCATTTCCAGCCCACATGTAAAACAACCTCAATCCCAGAATCCCCCAAATCCTTCCCCCATCTGC
The DNA here is from genome assembly GCA_963573385.1 of Cacajao melanocephalus. NCBI lineage: Eukaryota > Metazoa > Chordata > Mammalia > Primates > Pitheciidae > Cacajao > Cacajao melanocephalus. The sequence goes on from CAUYLG010077429.1 coordinate 12,935, forward strand.
TTTCTCCTGAAAGGCATAGGAAAGAAACTCCAGGCTGCAATGTGGTGTTAAGTGTATGTATGTGGTGTGGTGAAGGGAAACACTGGAAAACATAGTCTCCAGCAGTAAATCCAGAGTCAGTTCTGGATTCAAGTGCCGGCTCTGACACCTGCAGTTGTGTGAAGTTGGACATGTTGCTGAGCCTCCCCACATCTGTTTCTTCATGTATGATACAGAGATAGTAATAGTCAACTTGATGGGGATCTTGGAAGGATTGAGTGAGATACTGAGCATAAATAATGTAGCACAGCGCCTGGCACACGGCAAGCCTCGATACATGTTGCCTATTATCTTGTAAAATACTTGGGGATCCTCTTCACAGTGGGTTCCTATTTTATTTTGGCCCTCAGTTTGGAAAACCCCAATCATCTCGGAGGAAGCAACTAAGAGATCCTCAAAATAAGGTTTCATAGGCCAAAAAGTAGATATATGTTACACATAAACAAACAGTTTGCTAGTGGCCACAGGTGCTACACATCCAGAATGAATCACTGAAGATATACCAGTGGTTAATAAGCACGAAAAATATGTTCAACATTACTAATAAACCACCTCCTCACCTCCAGAAAAATAAAACTAAAAATAATAAGGTAACTTGAAAAAAATCAAAGTGCCAAAGGTAATCTAAAACTAAATCACAGTGCACAATGTCCACTGTAAAGTGGGCACTACAATCCCTACCGCTGAGAATTTAAACTGATGACAACTCTCTGAAAGATAATGACAGTATGTACCGAGATTTTAAAACTGTTTCGACTCAACGGGGCACAGTGGTTCACACCTATAATCCCAGCACTTTGGGAAGCCTAGGCAGGTGGATCACCTGAGGTCAGGAGTTCAAGACCAGCCTGGCCAACAGGATGAAACCCCATGTCTACTAAAAATACAAAAATTAGCCAGGAGTGGCGGTGCATGCCTGTAGTCCTAGCTACTTGGGAGGCTGAGGGAGGAGAATCACTTGAACCGGGAGATGGAGGTTGCAGTGAGCCGAGATCGCACCACTGCACTCCAGTCTGGTGACAGAGCGAGACTGTCTCAAAAAAATAAAAATAAAAAATAAAAAGATAAAGTACAGAAGTCATACAACCACATACAGGGGCACTAACATGACTTCTTGGATCACTCGTATTCACATGGCCCACTTTTAACAAGAATTGTGCCTACTTGCCAGGCGCGGTGGCTCACGCCTGTAATCCTAGCAGTTTGGGAGGCTGAGGTGGGTGGATCAACTGAAGTCAGGGGTTCAAAACCAGCCTAGCCATCATGGTGAAACCCCATCTAAAAAATAAAAAAAAAAAAAAAAGACCTTATGACTTTTGCGTCCGTTGGCGACTCTAGGTAGTTTGCTGGGCCGGGTTCTGCGGCCTTGCTTCTCTTTACTTTCGCACTCCAGGCCACGATGCCGCAATACCAGACCTGGGAGGAGTTCAGCTGCGCTGCCTGCCGAGAGAGAAGCTTTACCTCGCTGACCCTATGAAGGCACGTGTGGTTCTCAAATACAGGCATTCTGATGGGAACTTGTGTATTAAAGTAACAGACGATCGAGTGTGTTTGGTGCCTAAAACAGAGCAAGCTCCAGATGTAAAGAAGACTGAGAAATTCCACAGTCAACGAATGCGACTGATGGTAGCCAAGGAATCCCGCAATGCTACCATGGAAACTGAGTGAATGGTTTGAAATGAAGACCTTGTCATGTACTTAGGAAGTAAATATCTCTTGAAGTAGAGGAAGTGTTGGGACAGAAAGTACTTTATGTAACTAAGTAAGTGGACTATTGGGAAGCTGAGAGGTCATTTTTTGTAATTTCCTGTTGAACGTTTGCTTTAGAGAGCTAGGAATGCGAACGTTTTCAGTCAGAAAGCCTGTATGTACTTTTGGAAACTGAACGAGCAATGCAACTGTCTCGGGAACTTTGCGGTTCTTTGATGTTAGGTAAAACGCATAATTGTTTCTTTGGCAGATTCGTATCAGTAACTTGAAAATGAGATATTAAGAAAAGCCAATTCTTCCTTAAATTCAGTTCATCTGTCTTTAAAAGAACATTAAATGTAACCATTTTGTTGGATCGAGGTATTTCTTTTGGAGCCTAAGATGTACGCTGCCGGCCGGGCATGGTGGCTCACGCCTGTCATCCAAGCACTTTGGTGGCCAAGGCGGGCGGATCACCTGAGGTCAGGAATTCAAGACCAGCCTTACCAACATGGTGAAACCCCAACTTTAAAAAAAAAAAAAAAAAAAAAAAAGAAATAAGAAAAATTGAATCTCTACTCTTGTGGAGATAAATACTAATCTATAATCACAGAAATAATAACTTCTTTAAAGTGGTAGTACAGCTCCAAAGGACAAACCCAGGGTGCTGTGTGGAGGGGTGATGGTGACACTTACTCTGGTTGTCAGGAACAGGGTAGGGGTGCTGGTTGACACCCTAAACCAATGCATGCTCTTGCTTAGAAAAAAAGACTGTCAGCCCTGAGATTTTTGCAGCTACTTTAGAAAGTACATTCACCTTTATTACCTGACCAGGTTCTCTGAATAGCTTTGTCCAAGAGGCAAATTTTGTTGTTCCCATTGAATTAGTTAATACGTGAAAAATGCTTATGACAGTGCCTTGTAGATAACAAATAGTCCATAAGTAGCGTATTATTTTGCAGATGGAGAGACAGAGCCAGGAGAAGTCAAACATTAAGAGACAAACAATTTAGGGCCAGGTGTGGTGGCACATGCCTATAATCCCAGCAATTTGGCCAGAGAAGACAGATCACCAGAGGTCAGGAGTTCGAGACCAGCCAGGCCAACATGGTGAAACCCTGTCTCTACTAAAAATACAAAAATTAGCCAGGCATAGTGGTGTGCACCTGTAATCTGAGCTACTCGGGAAGTTGAGGCAGGAGAATCACTTGAACCCAGGAAGGGGAGATTACAGTGAGCTAACACCACTTCACACCAGCCTGAGCAACAGAGCGAGACGCTATCTCAAAACAACAACAAAAAGAACAGAAGATTAGACTCAGCCTATTTACCGACAGAGCTCTTAACTGTTGTACTTAGCCACTGGGCTCTAATAGCTTTCTAATGTCACTTGTTAATTTTCCCCTTAACAAACTTGTAGTAAGAGGCTGAGTGTTTACCATGGGCCAGGAGTACGAAGATGAGTAAATTGTAGACTCCACCCCTGAGGACAATAGCGGACTGAGCTAGCTTAGGAAGTGGTGAATTCATGAGCAGCACAGGTCTTTAGCAGAGACAAATTGACTGCTAATTGTGATGTTATAAGGACATTCTTGGATCATTTATTGCACACTGGCTCTGTGCAGAGCTCAGTGTCTTGGGCTTTTTCAGTGATATGGGGATGTCTTGGAGGACTGGAGGGTAGGTGGGGGAAATGTTTTTAGGAGGTAATTTAGTACATGTTTCTGCACCCAAATACACATACTACTGGGTGGTTAGCTGAGATGATATCAAGCAAAGTGAAGCAAGTGAACTAATTTAAAGAAAACCATTTGCAGATGGATGTGGAGACCAGCCTGGCCAACATGGTGAAACCATCCCTACTAGAAATACACAAATTAGGTGGGTGTGATGGTAGACCTCTGTAATCCCAGCTACTCAGGGGGCTGAGGCAAGAGGATCGCTTGAACCCAGCGGAGGTTGCAGTGAGCTAAGATTGTGCCAATGCACTCCAGCTTGGGTGACAGAGCAAGACTCCATCTCAAAAAAAAAAAAATTGAAAATAATAGTGTAAATATTATATGGGTGGTTAGGCAGATGTAAAGGTCATTGGCAATTCTTTTTCTAGAAAAGCTGGCCTAACAGTTAAAAGGAAGAGCTCTGGAGTAAAAGAGACCGCCTTTGCTCTTGATCTTGGGCAAAACTTAACCTCCTGACACAGTTTCATCATTTACAAAATGAGAAGGATGTGGCAATAAGAAAATTGTGATCCCAGCACTTGGGGGACCAAGGTGGGAGGATTGCTTGAGCCCAGGAGTTCGAGACCAGCCTGGGCAACATGGCAAGACCCCACTTCTACAAAAAATAAAATAAATTAAACTGGTCATGGTGGCATGCTCTTGTGGTACCAGCTACTCAGGAGGCTGAGGCTGGAGGATCACTTGAGCCCAGGAGTTTGAAGCTACAGTGAGCCATGTTTTCACCACTGCACTCTAACCTGAGCAACAGAGCCAGGCCCTGTCTCAAAAAGGAAAAAAAAAAGAGAGAGAGAGAAAGAAAGAAAAAAAGAAAAGGAAAATGCATGTAACAGCTAAAACAGTGCTCAGTAAATGTTTGCTGAAGCTGTAACTATGGCATATAATAGAAAGTAGTAGTTATTTGAAAGAGAGTCAAAGAAATGTGCTCTGGGTATTACCACTAAATGACCAAAAGTTCATATCAAAAATAAAATCAGATCAGGTTAGAAAAATGTTTATTATGCACACAAAAGAACAGGTAGAGATTGGTAAGCTCCAGACACTGTAGTGAGGGCAGTGTTAATAAAGCCTAAGGGAGGAAGTATTTTGACCTTCTTTGGATTGGCTGTTATACATTAACATCCGTTTACAGCCAGTAGAGCTGTTCACACTGTTTTGTCTATAACTGATTCCTTTAATTTTACTGAATCATGCTGACAAGGACATAAAGCTTTGTGTTTTGTTTATGATTGATTAGAGCTAGCATTTCAGGGACTCAGGATATCTTAAATTCTGGCTATGTGGCTGTGGGCAGTTGGCCTTGGAGTATATCTAAATGTGGCGTTCATTTTCATTTTTCTTGAACAGCGCTATCAACTGGGAAGAGTCTGTGACTTTATGCTCAGTTTCCCGCTCTCACATTTTTATGTGGGTTGTTTTTCTTTTCGTTATGCCATTTAGGGAATTGATGTTTCTTAAACTATGAAGAATTCAGGTGTCTCTCTCCATTGCTGTTCAGGTTAACAGCCTTCATTTGTAAACACTTTGTAGGAGCTCATTCCCTTCTCTGCTAGGAGCTTGACAGGCATTGTCTCTTTTAATCCTACCGTGACTTTGGCAGGACCCTTGTTATCAGGGTTTTCATTATCCAAGTATCCATAGTCACAGGGCTAGATAGAAAAGCAAAAGTCATCACACAAAAATCTTCCTTACTACTTATAAAATTAGTCACGACTTAACCATCCCTTTGCTTATCCCTGCCAGTCCCATTAACATGTTTGGTAGTCAATTTCTGGCTGATGAAGAAATTCCATAAGCATCAAGGTAATACAAATGCAAATAAAACGGACTGCAGACTGAAATGGCACATCTCTCAAAAGCTGCAGGACTAGGTGAGATCCCTGAAAGTGATGATAGAAAACCTTCAGCCTTATGCCAGTTAACAAAGGAAGAAGGGAAATCAACAAGGACAATGAGATGATAGAAACTTGAAAAGTAGAGGATTTGCATAGCAAAAAATTAAATTAAGCCCTTGGGAGACTTAGTAAAGCTCAGAAATATTTTGGCAAAACCATCCTTTGTATGTTGCAAAAGTGAGACAGGAAATGAAGTATGGTGTTTGGGGATTGTTTTTTTTTTTTTTTTTTTTGTGGCAGAGTCTTACTCTCTTGCCCAGGCTGGAGTGCAGTGGCACAATCTCGGCTCACTGCAACCTCAGCCTCCTGAGTAGTTGAGATTACAGCATGTGCCACCGCATCCAGCTAATTTTTGTATTTTTAGTAGAGACGGGGTTTCACCATGTTGTCCCATGTAACCCCAGCTACTCAGGAAGCTGAGGCAGGAGAATCGCTTGAACCTGGGAGGCAGGGGTTGTTGTGAGCTGAGATCATGCCACTGCACTTCAGCCTGGGCAACAAGAGCGAAACGCCATCTCAAAAAAAAAGAAAAGAAATGTTTCTGGGTATGTTTTTTTTCAGCTATGCAATTAGCTGAAAACCCTGACTCAAAATGGCTTATTAATTGCATATACTTGGAAGCCCAGAGGTGGGCCTCCAAAGGTCATTGTCTCAATGGCCTGGACTCTGCATCTTTCCACTCTGCCATATTCAGGTCTCAGCTTTGTCCTTAGGAAGGCTCCCCACGTGGCACAAATGCAGAAGTCACATCCAGAAGAAAAAGCCTTTCTTGCGGGGCACAGTGGCTCATGCCTATAATCCCAGCACTTTGGGAGGCCAAGGTGGGTGGATCACAAGGTCAGGAGTTCGAGACCAGCCTGGCCAACATGGTGTAACCCCGTCTCTACTAAAAATACAAAAATTAGCTGGGCGTGGTGGCATATGCCTGTAGTCCCAGCTTCTCTGGAGGCTGAGGCAGGAGAATCGCTTGAGCCCAGGAGGTGGAGGTTGCAGTGAGCTGAGATGGCACCACTGCACTCCAGCCTGGGCAACACAGTGAGACATTGTCTCAAAATAAAAATAAAAAAAAGCTTTCCTTAATTTCCTGCCGATTTCCTATCATGTTTCTTTGTCCAGAATTGGGCCAATATCCATGCCCATTCCTAATAAGATTACCTTAATTGGCTTAGACTAGCCCTGAAGCACATAGCTGTGTGGGGGAGGAATGATAACCGAAGAAAATAGGAAGGAAGGGACAGGGGATGTTGAGTTGGCAACCAACAATTCCTGTCATAGCCTTTTAAATTAATTCACTTTAAGTGGTACTGATTATTCATATTGTTATTTCTATATATACATAGATAAGAAATTAGAGGCTTAGAGGAAGTGAAGTGACTTGTCCAAGGTCATACAGCTAAGTGGAATTTTTTTTTTTTTTAACTTTTTTGAGACAATCTCATTCTGTCGCCCAGGCTGGAATGCAGTAGCATGATCTTGACTCACTGCAACTTCTGCCTCCAGGGTTCAAGCGATTCTCCTGCCTCAGCCGCCCAAGTAGCTGGGATTACAGGTGTGCACCACCATGCCCAACTAATTTTTTGTATTTTTAGTAGAGATGGGGTTTCTCCATGTTGGCCAGGCTGGTCTTGAACTCTTGGCCTCAAGTGATCCACCTGCCTCAGCCTCCTAAAATGCTGGGATTACAGGCGTAAGCCACAGCACCCAGCTACTGGAATTCATGATGCAAACTGTTCTTGTTTGCATCATGAATTCTAAACTTAATGGGTGCTAAGTTGAAGTTATTTCTTTCTGGTTCCCTTAATCTTCTGGTGAGATATAACATGCATTGAAGCACAGAAATCTTTGGAAAGAATTCATTGAACACCGTAGTTATATTCATCTGAACTTATTTGTGTTTCACTGGTAGAGGCATAAACTCCCTTCAAGGTGGGGACAAGGTTTTATTATATTTTTCTGAATCTCCTTTAATGCTTATATCTAAGAGCACTTAACCAGGATCTGGAATGAGTCAGCCAGTCTTGCTTCCTTCCAACCTACTCTGTAGGTGTTTGTGCTTTTCTATTGTAACTACAGAGGTAAAGGAGCCAGTGGTGTCCCCGGTGTCTGGCAGTGTGCCTGGCACATACCAGATGCTCTGTGAATGTCACCTGTATGAATGACTGAGGCATAAAAAGTTCTTTCTATAACATAAGCAGTATAGTAGGAAGATCAATTCTAGGAATTCTCTTAGAAGACTTGGCTCCTAGTCCTAGCACTATTACTCTTACTGACTACAACTTTGGACAAGTCATTTGTTTAATTTCAAATATTTACCGAGTTCTTAGTACCAAATACTGTACAAGTTGTTCAAAAGGCTACAGATGGATAGTCTCTACTCTCAAAGTCTAGTCAGGGGAGAGATTACACAGGAGTGAAACCCCATCTCTACTAAAAAAAAGAAAAAAGAAAAAAATTAGCCAGCCATGGTGGCAGGCACCTGTAATCCCAGCTACTCAGGAGGCTGAGGCAGGAGAATGGCTTGAACCCGGGAGGCAGAGGTTGCAGTGAGACAACATCCTACCACTTGCATTCCAGCCTAGGCGACAGAGCAAATCTCTGTCTTAAAAAAAAATAAAAAAGAACATTATATTTAGAGATCCTTAAGAAAGTTTTGAACCTAATCAATGTGTTGGGAGTCAAGATGAGGAGGGTAAAAATGGGAATTCAGAGAAAGGAGAAATATTTTGAAGGAAGACAGGCAGCATAATGGTTAACAAGTTAGACTGCAGACAAGCAAGCAGTACAAATCCCATGTCCCTAGGTCTTAGCTGGAGGATTAAATCCCAGATTCTCATCCTTGAGAACCTCTTTAAGCTTATTTTCCCATCTGTAAAATTAGATGATAACAGAATCCTTTTCCTAGTATAAAATGATGCACATTAGGGGCTTAATGTAGCCTGATATATATTAAATTCTCAATACATGTAGCAGTGGTAGGGAAGTATTAAAAGACTTGTTAACATACTGGATGTAGGTGAGAAAGAAGAATCATAAAGAACATCCAGTTTCCCACCCTGGGAGGGGCAGACATAAATGGAGCCAGGAATGGGACAAAGAGCTTTGTGGTTGGCACTCACTAATATCTTTCTTTGGAATAGCTCAACAAATGTTCACTAAGTGCACATAAAGTCAACATAACTTGATGAGCTAGAGTTAGGTTAGGGTGTTCAGTCAGCAGAAGGGTAGTGCCCAACTAAAGGCTGGAGGAAGGCTTCCTAGAAAAGATAATGGGTGCGTGTAGTCCTGAAGGATGAGCAAGCATTGAGAGGAGGGAAGGTAGGAAAGGAATTACAGACAAAGGGGCAAACATGCACAAAGGTGAGACAGAGCATGGTGAAAACACAAAGTTGTAGGCATTTCTAAGACACAAAAAACAAGGTGATGAAAACAAGGCTGGAGAGACAGGCAGAGATCAAACAGTGGTCACCCCTGGCTGGCCGCACTATACTACTGGAATTCTCCAGCCCCTCCTGGCCCAGAGCTAGAGCTGGCACTACCCCCACACTGGGCACACTATAGGCAAAGACACTCTCAGCCCCAAGCCCCTCCACCCTGTTACTGTGAGACTCACACATCCTGTTTTCCTAAGCTTGCCCCACAGGGTGAGCAAACTGGACCAACTGGATTAGAGTATTTGGAAAAATGCAGGTGGGGCTTCTAGGCTATGCCACGTCAGGCCAGGGGCTGAGATTTCTTTCCCCTCCCCTGGTCTTTGGGCTGGAGCACTCCCTGAGGAGGCAGGGGTGTGACCCTTCCCACCCACTGGTGGTCCATGATTCATTCATCCAGTACATCATCCATAAGCACCTGCTGAAGGCAGAGCATTGTGTTAGGTGCTTGGACTACCCTGAGGAATAACAGTCCTGACACTTGAGGACATCCCCATCCAACTGGAAAGGCACTGGATAAACATCTAAGAAAATGTCACAAGGCATAAAAGCTGTGATAATAGCAGCTAACTTGTATTTAGCATAAACAAAAGGCTGAGCCAATCTCTGGACTAAATATTTTGTCTGTGGCCCATTTAATCTTAATAACAACCCTAATGAGATTATCTCACTTTATGATGAGGACACTATACACAGAGAGGTGACTGACTTGCCTAAGGTTGAACAGCTTATGAGTAGTAGAGCCAGCATTCAAATCCAGTCAGCCTCCAGTGACCCCTCTTTAACTACTAGGTATAGTGCCACCCAGAGAATCTGCTAAACCTTGTAAGTTAATGCTATGAATTCAGAGGCAGGAGCAATTACTATGACTTGAGGGTATCCACAAAGACTTTCTAAGAAGGGGGACCTGATTTGGGCTTGAAACTGGCTGAATAAAGATAGGAAAAGAACAGATACTCAATTTAACTGATCCTCTCTTTTGAATCATCACTTTCAGCCAGAATGATGAAGCTAGAAAAGACTGTAAATATCATCTAGTGGTTATCAAATTTTCTTAGGATGTGGACATTTTTCTTTAAATGAAACATGAGCAGAAGCCAGGGGCAGTGGCTCATGCCTGTAATCACTTCTACTTGGGAGGCTAAGGTGGGAGGATTGCTCAAGCCCAGAAGTTGACCCCAGCCTGGGCAACAGCAAGACCTTGTCTCAAAAAAGAAAGAAGCCGAGCACGGTGCCTCAAACCTGTAATCCCAGCAGTTGGGAGGCTGAGGTGGGCAGATCACTTGAGGTCAGGGATTCGAGACCAGCTGGCCAACATGGAGAAACCGTGTTTCTACTGAAGATACAACAATTAGCCAGGTGCAGTGCTGCAAGCCTGTAGTCCCAGCTACTCAGGAGGCTGAGGCGGGAGAATCATTTGGACCCTGGAGGCGGAGGTTGCAGTGAGCTGAGATCACATCACTGCACTCTAGCCTGGGTGACAGAGCGAGACTTTGTCTCAAAAAAAAAAGAAAGAAAGATGAGCATTAATCTTGTCTCTTCAAGAGGAGGACCAAACATACTCTAACCTCAAAAGGCCCTGAAAAGTTCAGTTGAGAACCACTGATCTAGTCCAATGTCCTTGGAACCTCACTTTTATCTTTGCTATCTCGAGAAGGAAGAGACAGCAGTAGTTCCCAAAAGACACAAATGATGGGGACATTTTAAACAGGGAGTAACCAGCTGAGCATTCTGCTGCTGCCTCTTGTCTATTTGCCCTCGTGTCCTGCCTCAGCATGAATTGTGGGCAGCTACAAATGGCAACAGAGAGAATGGAGGTGGGGCTTAGAAGTGCCGTAGAGGCATATGAAGGAAGCTGTAGTTGGAGAGGCTTTTAAAGAAAGAGCTGACTACTTTGGGACTGGAGAGTTAATGTAAATCTCTTCTTGGTTTATAGGAATTTGTTGCCATTATTGTTTTTTCCCCATGATACAACCCTCAGGAGATCCTGAGAACACGTGCCCTGATTTGGGGGGTTTTTTAATTTAAATTTTTTTTTAAATTCAGGACAGTCTCTCGCTGTTTTACTCAGGCTGATCTCAAGCAGTCCTCCCACCTTGGCCTCCCAAAGTACTGGGATTACAGGCATACTTTACAGTACCCAGCATTCCTTCTTTCCTTAATTCTATTAATATATAAATCCTTTACTTTAAAAAAAAAAAAAGAGAAAGAGTCTTGCTCTGTTGCTTAGGCTGGAGTGCAGTGGCACAAGCATAGCTAACAGCAGCCTCAAACTCCTGAGCTCAAGCAATCCTCCAGCCTCAGCCTCCCGAGTAGCTGGGACCACAGCTGGTAACCACTACACTTGGCCTTACAGGGTTTTTTTCTGTTTTTTTTGAGATAGGGTCTCACTCTGTTTCCCGGGCTGGAGTGCAGTGGCATGAACATGGCTTACTGCAGGCTTGACCTCCCAGGCTCAAGCAGTCCTCCTTCCTCAGCCTCCTGAATAGCTGGGACCACAGGAACACACCACCACTCCTGGCTGATTTTTAATTTTTTTGTAGAGCCAGGGTCTCACCATCTTGCCCAGGCTGGTCCAAAGCTCCTGGGCTCAAGTGATCCTCCCACCTTGACCTCTCAAAGTGCTGGGGTTATAGTCATTAGCCACTGCACCCGGCCCCCTTCAGGGTCTTATCTTTATAAGGGGTGTCTTATCTTTATAAGGGGTGGGGGTGGTCAGCACCTTTCTCATTGTCACCACTACCTTCCCTAGGTATGTGCAGGTGAAATTTGTCTGTATTCGGACCCAGTCAAACAGGAAGAAAACGCGGGAGGCAGACATGTGCCCAGCATACTTGCTCCTAAAGTACAACGAGAGACTAGATAGACTATTTATCAGTGAACTAAACACACAGCACATACATGGTGACTCTAAAGTGGCTAGCCCTTCAGAAGACACCACTGGCAAATCTCAAAAGACAATGTGCCTGCAGAGACTCCAGCCTGTGCAGCCCACAACCAAAAAAGACCTTGACACTGCCGAGAAGTCCCTGGTTGAGCCATCGTTTTGCCTAAATAAGGTACAAGTGTCCTCAAAGCCAGAGCAGGAAGGCATCACTCCTTCCGACCTGGCCAAGATAGCAAAAGTGATGAAGAACTTTCTTAAGGTAGATGAGGGTTCCATGGCTTCCTTCAGTGTGGGTGACAGCCAAGACCTGGACCGGCTCAGCTTCCAGAGCAGTAAGATGAGCGACCTATTCATCCGCTTCCCAGAGAATCTCTTGCTGCACCGGGTGGAGAACACCCAGGGCCACATCCTCTATGCTTTCCTGGTGGAGAACAAGGAACGAGAAAGTCGAGTGGTGCACTTTGCTGTGCTCAAGGCCGAGACAGCCACCTCCGTGGCCAAGATGCTGAGCATCTTCACAGAGTTCAACTCCGATTGGCCCAAGGTCAAGGTGGTCTTTGTGGACCCTTCATTCCATCACCAGGCTATCCTGCAGGAGATCTTTCCTACGGCCCGCATCCTCCTTTCCATCTACCACACAACCCGACTCTTAGAGAAGAAGTTGCATCGTAGCTCAGCAAATCCATCCTTTAAAAGGCTCATGAAGGAAGCCCTGCGGGAGGCCGTGTTTGTTACTTCCGAAGCCAGCCTGAAAAATCTCTGCCAGATGTCCCAGGCCCTGCTAGATGAGGATCTCTTCAACTTCCTGCAGGCCCACTGGTTCACCTGTGAACTGCTGTGGTATATGCACGTTAGGAAGGGCCTGCTTGCATGTAACACCTACATGGACAGCCTAGACATTGTCACCAGCAAGGTGTCAAGCCTCTTTCGAGAACAGCAGTCCCTGCTGGACTGCATCCTCTGCTTTGTGGATTACATAGACTTCTTTAATATCAAAGGCTTGAAGAATTTGCCCACAGCTCCTCCCAAGTTAAAGAGAGCTCGGCCAGCAAGCATGCCACTGAAGTCCAAGAAGGCTTTTGGAATCTGTGGAGGGAGCCTCAACAGGCTTCCTGTAGAAGAGACCAAGCCAGACCCACAGCAGGTGCGTGTGCAGCAGCAGTCACAGGTGCCGCCCTCGCAGGTTGGCATGCTAGACACCTTGCACCAGAGTGGCTCCGAACTAGCCTACAAGCTGTGCCACAATGAGTGGGAGGTGGTACAGAACTCCACCCACCTGGTGGACATGGCTGGCTCCTCCGTGGATGTTCAGCTACTAGAGGACTCTCACCAGGTTAGCAAAGATGGCTGTAGCTGCAGCTGTTCCTTTCAACAATGGTACCACCTGCCATGCCGACACATTTTGGCTCTGCTGCACACCAGCCAGCAGCCGGTTGGTGAAGCCATGGTGTGCCGCCGGTGGCAAAAGAAGTACCAGCACCTCCTTGGGCCCAATGGGGAGCTCCAGGATCGTGGTGCAGTCGCAAACACAGGCCAGCCTGAGAAGCAAGGACGGAACGACATGATTCAGGACCTGAGCAGGGAGTTAGCAAACCTGCTCATGCAGACTGAGGGGCCAGAGCTGGAAGAACGCTACTCCACCCTGCGCAAGATTGTGGATATCTGGGCTGACCCCTCCCAGCCATCTGAGTTCCTTCAGCAGCCAGGAGACTTTAAGGACGTGGGCTGCCTGCCTTTCCTCTGGGAAAAGCAAGAAGAAGAGGAGGGATTCCCTCCTGCTGCAGCTGTGATGCATTATTGAAGCACTTTAGCTGAGGCATTGGACCACAAACACTTCTCCTTGGAAGTGTGAGAGTTTAAAGTGGGCAGGACATGCTAGGGGTCAGCATTTTAGCCAATGTCTTCCTAGGTAGGGCGAGGAATATTGTTACAGTAGAGAGGAGAGGAACTCCACTGTGTGACAGTCCTTTCAATCTGCCCCTTTGCAGCCCTACCTTTGGCATTCCTTGGGAGCCTCATTCGTTGTTCAAGGCCAAAGTTATCTCTGTGCTGCAAGGTCACCCTCTTCCTCCCCCAACCCCCGAGATCAGATCTGATTTGCCCTGCAAAAAATGAATTCCTGCCTCCGAATAGGGTGAGACAAAATAGGTCTGGAAAAAGGGCCTGTTTTCAGGGACAAAGGGAATGAGGGTGATCTTTGGCTGTTGCTGCTCTTTGTGAAGAATCTGTTATTTGTAACTTTTTATTCATATTAAATAAAATTGTTTTTAATAAAATCAAATGAGCAAGGGAAATGTGTTTTGCTTGATGAGGGAAGGAAGAGGAAATGCATAGCAATAGGACTCGACTTTACTGTCAGGAAGTGAGTGCTCTAGGGTGGATTTATTAATTTTAAAGAAAATTGAGGTTGGGTGCGATGGCTCATGCCTGTAATAACAACACTTTGGGATATAGAGGTGGGCGAATCACCTGAAGTCAAGAGTTCAAGACCAGCCTGGCCAACATGGAGAAACCCTGTCTCTACTAAAAATACAAAAATTAGTCGGGCGTGGTGGTGCGCCTATAATCCCAGCTACTTGTGAGGCTGAGGCAGGGAAATCACTTGAACCCAGGAGGTGGAGGTTGCAGTGAGCCGAGATCACAGTGAGCCAAGATCACGCCACTGCACTCCAGCCTGGGTGACAGAGTGAGACTCAGGAAGAAAAGGGAGGGAGAGAGGGAGGGAGGGAAAAAAAATTGAGTGTTAGCGACGTAATGGGGTTGTGGAGCCAAATAGAACCTGATGTCTCACATTCAAGGATTTAGCAATCTGCCTCTTACTTTGCCCCCTTCCTACAACCAAGCCTTCAAGGTTGATTTCAGGTTGCCTTATATTCTAGCGGGAAGAGGCCAAATAGACTAGGGGTAGGCAGGAAGAAACTTGAATCTTAGACTTGACTGCCAGCAATTTGCTGGGGAACTGTGGGCAATTTCTTTGACCTGCTTCCTCTGTAAAAATTAGCATGTTGCGGAAAAAAAAAATAGCATATTGGCCTGTCCTAATTCCAAATTTCTCCTCTAGGTTTATATAACCAACTTTTTTGGGGGGATAGAGTTTCACTCTTGTTGCCCAGGCTGGAGTACAATGGCACAATCTGGGCTCACTGCAACCTCCGCCTCCTGAGTTCAAGTGATTCTCCTGCCTCAGCCCCCTGAGTAGCTGAGATTACAAGCATGCACAACCACACCCAGCTAATTTTTTGTATTTAGTAGGGATGGGGTTTCACCATGTTGGCCCAGCTGGTCTTGAACTTCTGATCTCAGGTGATCCACATGCCTTGGCCTCCCAAAGTGCTGGGATTACACGCGTGACCTACTGCGCCCAGCCTATTAACATTTTCGATGCATAAGTACCAACACTGATTTGGTGTTGCTAGTTGGTAATCTAAATCCTCCAAGGCCTGGTAAACACCTAGCTTTCTAAGTCTGCCATCTTCAAGGGAACTGAGGAAAAGAGACCAGTCAGTTGGCTTTTGCACTAGTGTAGTAGGACCTTAAATAAGGCATGGCGCCATTCTGTAGAATACTGGGGGGGAGGGGAGGGGGGGTTGGGCTAGAGAAAACCAAGTTTTGGCTTGTTTTAAGGGGATCTGGATTTCCTCAACTCCAAGAGTTGGGCTCCCCACCCCCAAAGGAGCGCCATAGAGTTTGAGACCTGAAACTCAGTTTCTCCATAAGGTAGAACGCACTTTATGACTGCATATGCACCGTTTCCTAAACCCCAGGGGCTTTAGAATTTGACCCAAAAAAAAAAAAATCGTAAAACTGCCATTTATTTTCCTTTTCATTTTCTGCCTTTGAGGGAGTTTCCATAGTAACGTGCCCTTCCAGTCGTCTAGCCAGGAGAGAGTCTCCAGAGCTCCAGCCTCAAGGATCAGCTCTCCCAGGTGCAAGTATCATTAGGCTCTCATTGGTTACCACCAGCCGAGCCCCTCGTAACCCTGGCAATACAGCCCGCCCACGAATCGTCGCGCTACGATTGGTCCGTAGCGCTAAAGCCTGAAAGCGAATTCCTCAGACATTGGCCCGAGTCACTGTGATGCTGATGCCGTGGTTGGTGAGTTTGGAGGTCAGTCAGAGTCGGAGGCAGGGTCAAATAGGGAGAAATGGCGACGGAGTCTGGCTGTGGGTGAGTGATTCCTGAAGGGGTGTAAGTGTGAGACAGCGGATCTCCGCGGTCAGCCGTCACACAACTCCCAAAGGAGTGGGAGGAAGGTTGTCTTATCCGGCTTCAGCCGGACTCTGGGAATGTCAGACATCTACATCTCCCACCCAGGTCAGAGATGAGAGGTCAAAGGCCGCATTCCCTCTCTGTTGGTTTTTGGAACCCAGGTACTGTGGGCAGCAGTCAGGATCCCGAACCAAAGACTCAACTTTCAGTGGAAGGCAAGTCACTTAGCTTCTTTGAGCCGTAGTTTATCATCTGTAAAATGAGGACAGTAGCTCGGTCTGGGGCCCAATAGAGAAAACATTGGAATAGAGCATTGCTGCTAAAAGAGGGATATAGTAGAGGCCGAGAAGCTATGCACATTTGTTAGCCCCATTCTATGGTGGAAGGGATTGAGGCTCAGAGAGGGTCACT
The DNA here is from genome assembly GCA_963573385.1 of Cacajao melanocephalus. Classification (NCBI taxonomy): domain Eukaryota; kingdom Metazoa; phylum Chordata; class Mammalia; order Primates; family Pitheciidae; genus Cacajao; species Cacajao melanocephalus. The sequence continues at coordinate 29,230 of CAUYLG010077429.1, forward strand.
GACTTGCCCAAGATCACCCAGCAAGTTTGGAACAATTGCAGTTCTCTTATATATACCAGGACCAAAGGAAAGAATGGATGCCAATCACTTATAAATGTAAAATAATATTTTTATGGTTTTTTTTTTGAGATGGAGTTTCGCTGTCACCTAGAGCTGGAGTACAGTGGCATAATCTCAGCTCACTGCAACCTCCACCTCCTGAGTTCAAGCGAGTCTCCTGCCTCAGCCTCCCAAGTAGCTGAGACTACAGGCAGGGGCCACCACGCCCAGCTAATTTTTTTTTTTTTTTTTTAGTAGAGATAGAGTTTCACCATGTTGGCCAGGCTAGTCTCAAACTCCTGACCTCAAGTGATCCGCCCACCTCCACCTCCCAGAATGCTGGTATTAGAGACATGAGCCACTGCGCCTGGCTAGAATGCTATTTTTTTTTTTAAGGCCATATGCAGCTCTGGCCATACTATTTAAATCCCCTGGATCCATATCTTTCCATAGCTAACTTCTATCATTTAGGCCTCAGCTCCAATATCATCCTTCTCCCCTGAGAGGCTTTCCCTTACCACCTTAAAGTATTCCTCCCTTCCCTGTTTGCTCTCTGACATGTTACTCAGGCTTGTGGTTCTTGTAACCTTCATTATTGGATATATCTTTGCTTATCTATGTGTTTATTGTGTATCTCCCCCTAGAACAGTGCTGACACATAGTAAATGTTCAGCAAATATTGTCTGGATGAATAATTGAAGAGCCAAGTTCCTGTTGTCTCCTTAAACCTCTGTTCCTCTCCATAGGCCCATCTTTGGAAAAAGATCTGGGAACAATTGTCTAGCCTCAAGGCTCAACTTACTTGGAGCTTGAGAGACTCAAAGCCTCATGGACAGCTGCCCTGCAGAGAAAGTATTTTGACCTTGGCATTTGGACATCTTCCATCCCCCTCATGGCCCTGACAATGCTGAATGGGCTCCTGATTAAGGACTCAAGCCCACCGATGCTGCTGCACCAGGTTAGCAAGACTGCCCAGTTAGATACCTTCAACTACCAGAGCTGCTTTATGCAGAGTGTCTTTGACCATTTCCCTGAGATCTTATTTATCCATCGGACCTATAACCCAAGGGGTAAGGTCTTATATACCTTCCTGGTGGACGGACCTCGGGTGCAGCTGGAGGGTCATCTTGCCCGAGCAGTCTACTTCGCCATCCCTGCCAAGGAAGACACTGAAGGCCTGGCCCAGATGTTCCAGGTATTCAAGAAGTTTAACCCAGCATGGGAGAGAGTCTGTACCATCCTGGTGGATCCTCATTTCCTTCCACTGCCCACTCTAGCCATGGAGTTCCCTGCAGCTGAAGTCCTACTCTCAGCCTTCCACATTTGTAAGTTCCTCCAGGGCAAGTTCTATCAGCTATCCCTTGAACAGCCCGTGGAAAAGCTGCTCCTGACCTCCCTGCAGAGCACAATGTGCTCAGCTACAGCAAGCAACCTGAGAAAGTTGTATACACTCCTGAGCAACTGCATCCCCCCAGCCAAGCTGCCTGAGCTCCACTCACACTGGCTGCTCAACGACCGCATCTGGCTGGCTCACCGCTGGAGAAGCCGAGCTGAGAGCAGCCGCTACTTCCAGAGCCTCGAGGTCACCACCCGCATCCTCAGCCAGTTCTTTGGCACCACCCCATCTGAGAAACAAGGTATGGCTTCTCTGTTCCATTACATGCAGCAGAACTCTGCAGACAAGGCAAACTTCAACCAGGGCCTGTGTGCCCAGAACAATCATGCCCCCTCAGACACCATCCCTGAAAGCCCCAAAGTGGAGCAGCTGGTAGAATCCCACATCCAGCACTCCCTTAATGCCATCTGCACAGGGCCAGCAGCCCAGCTCTGCCTGGGTGAGCTTGCTGTGGTCCAGAAATCCACACACCTCATTGGCTCTGGCTCAGAAAAGATGAACATACAGATCTTGGAAGATACCCACAAGGTACAGCCCCAGCCCCCGGCCAGCTGCAGCTGCTACTTTAACCAGGCCTTCCACCTTCCTTGCCGCCACATCCTAGCCATGCTCAGTGCCCGCCACCAGGTGCTCCAGCCCGACATGCTGCCGGCTCAGTGGACGGCAGGCTGTGCCACCAGTCTAGACGGCATCCTGGCCAGCAAGTGGAGTGAGACCTTGGATAAGCACCTGGCAGTGACTCACCTCACTGAGGAGGTGGGTCAGCTGTTGCAGCACTGCAGCAAGGAGGAGTTTGAGCGGAGGTACAACACTCTGCGGGAACTGGCCGACAGCTGGATTGGACCTTATGAGCAGGTCCAACTCTGATTATTCTCAGCCCCCAGAGATGCTCGTGCACCTGTGCACACTCGCATCTGCCCCTATACACACATACACACATAGTTACACTGTTGTACTTCTGTGGTCCCTCCTTCCAGAATAAGGACAAGGTTCAAGAGTCTTCTCATCTACCATGACCTGCTACATAGCATGTGTCTAGCTCCATGAGACAGGAGTCAGCAAATCTTATCTGTAAAGGGCCCAATAGTAAATAGTTTACTCTGTTGGCCACATACAGTCTCTGATGTATATTCTTGGTTTTAACATTTTTATAAGGTAAAAAACCATTCTTAGCTCAAAAGTCTTACAAAAACTGGCAAGCTGGCTGGGCGTGGTGGCTCATGCTTGTAATCTCAGCACTTTTGGAGGCCGAAGTGGGCAGATCATTTGAGATCAGGAGTTCAAGACCATCCTGGCCAACATGGTGAAACCCCGTCTCTCCTAAAAATACTAAAATTAGCTGGGCATGGTGGTGGGTGCCTGTAATCCCAGCTACTCAGGAGGCTGAGGCAGGAGAATCGCTTGAACCTGGAAGGCAGAGGTTGCAGTGAGCCAAGATTCTGTTGCCACTGCACTCCTGCCTGGGAGGGTGAGACTCGGTCTGAAAAAAAAAAAGAAAAAAGGCAACCCCCTGGTCTGAGATTAGAGATAAGACATCAGGTGGTGAGGTTGAGGGTTGGGGCTTGGTAGCAGTTGCCCCAGTCATGAGATGACTCACCTGACCCATCTCCTTTGAGTGAGCTGGGCTGGGAGGCTTCCTACAGGGAAAGAGGCCCCTCTAGGGAGCTGGCTCAGCCAGGCTCCCTGAACTTTTTTCCTTGTCCCATCTTGGGGTCAGTAAAACTGAATGTTGCATATTCTAGTACTTGCCTAGTTTTTCTTTTTTCCATAGCAGATACTTTAGGATATATCATGGAAAGAATAGACTTTAGAGTGTTATACAACATGTGAATCCTGGTTGGTTCCTTCTCTGTTTGTTTTTTGTGCCTGGTTCTGCCTTTTACTAGCTATGAGACTTATTAGGGTAAGTCACCTCTCTAAACCTCAACTTGATTATCTGTAAAAATGGGGATCTGGGAAAAAGATCTGGGAACAATTGTCTAGCCTCAAGGCTCAACTTACTTGGAGCTTGAGAGACTCAAAGCCTCATGGACAGCTGCCCTGCAGAGAAAGTATTTTGACCTTGGCATTTGGACATCTCCCATCCCCCTCATGGCCCTGACAATGCTGAATGGGCTCCTGATTAAGGACTCAAGCCCACAGGGTAAGTTTACAGAATAGGCATACCTAGTGGGTACTCAAGTATTAATTTTCTTTCCTCGCCTATGGTCCTATGACCTGCCTTCAGCATGCTGGGAAATTTAAGGCAAGAGGAGAATTCACATGCCTAGGACTTAATATGAAATTCTGGGCAGGCCAGGCATGATGGCTCACGCCTGTAATCCCAACACCTTGGAAGGCCAAAGGAGGCATATTGGAGCATCCTGGGCAACATGGCAAAACCCCTTCTCTACAAAAAATAGAAAAGTTAGCTGGATGTGGCACATGCCTGTAATCCCAGCTACTTAGAAAGGCTGAGGAGGTGGGAAGATCACTTGAGCCCAGGAGGTTGAGGCTGCAGTAAGCTGTGATTGTGTCACTGCACTCCAGCCTGGGTGACAGAGTGAGACCCTGTCTCAAAAAAAAAAATTCTGATCAAGTCTTAAAAACAACATAAAAGCAGCCTCAGCTCTCCACACAGGGGCCCCTATCTTGGGTAATTTCAATTGTATCTACCTGACAAAACCTATCTCCTGTCTTAGTGGTAACTAGAGATACCTTCCAGGGTGTGGAAGTCTCTAATGAAGGACTGGAATTTGTCAGAATGGCTGAACCACCTGCTCTATCCCCATCCCTGCCATGGGCTCTTCTCCCAACCCTGTCTCCCCAAGAACCATACGGAGAAGCCACCCTACATATCTGGTGCTATTTCATCCAGCTACAAGCAGGAGCCAGGAGACTGGCCCCTCTTGGATCTCAATAGGGGTACCTTCCCAGAGGCTGTGTGGGCATGTGCCTGCTCCCACCGCGCCCCCTCCCCAGCACCCTCTGGCTCTGGATGGGCCATCATGAAAGCTTGAGCAGCCCATATCAGGTCCTCTTCCCGCACGCCTGGGACAGGCACGGTGGGGATGCCGGCGATCATCATAGCGAGGGTGAGGATGCAGATGTCAGGCTGGGAGCCGGCGTCCTTCCCCATTGCCTCAGAGGGTACTGGCAGAACCCCTGGTGACAGCCCACACAGCAGCAGGGGCCCAGGCCTGCTGGGGCCACCCAGGTCGGGGGCTCTGCTTCTGGAGTAGCCATTCTCCCGGCCCAAGCTCTCCAGTTGTCTCTCATGCGGGAATTTGTGGCAGTATTGGCTGTACTCCTTCCTCCGTAGTGTCTCCCAGCTAGTCCCCCCAGGGCAGCCCCTGGCTTGTGGCATTGCCAAAGCTGGGCCCCAGGCCTGGGCAGTAGGTGCCACCTGCTCAGTTTTCTGGCTCACTGGGCCTATTCCACCAGAGGCCACCACCGTTGGCTCTACAGGACTACAGAGGCCAAGGGACAAGCCTGGAGAAGCAGCCCCACCTGCAGAGACAGGAATGAAATGTAAAGTTATTCTTGGTCTCTTTGAGGAGGGGGCCCTGAGGGGCAGGGCACAAGAGCAGAGTTTGGGGTCATAAATAAGACCAGCCTCAGCAGACTATCTACAGGCTGGGAACCAGCTGTTACTCATACCCACACTCCCAGTCCCCAGCACAGAGTAGGTGATGGCAAGTGTTTGTTGAACGAATACTGAGCAAGCAGGTAGTTATTGATTGGCAAGGACGTTTAGAATGGCTTTTCTTCTAAAAGAACTGATTCTAGGGCCAGCCCCCAAATGCCCAGTGGAGCCGCCACCTCCCTAGAGCCAGAAAGCAACTTCTCAGGAGAAGCTACAGCACTCCCTCCAATCGCAGGTGCCCCCAACTCACCTTGGCCAGAAGACAGAGGACCTGGATGAGTTTGTGGAGTCCTGAAGTGGGACATGGCTGCCCCAAAGCCCCTGTTTGTGAGGGAATAGTGATCTGCCTCCTGTCCTCCCTTCTTCACCCTTCTAGAACACCTCATAGACCCTCCCTGTTACACTTGGAACCCACCTTACAGCATTGACCTGTTCATTCTAGAACCTGAGTATGACAATAGGATGAGGTTAAAAGAGCATCAGACCAGGAGCTGGGTGTTCTAGGTTCTTGCCCTTAACCTTGGACAAGTAGCCAGCATAGTTTTGTTCCTTGATATCCTCATCTGTAAAGTGGGTCTGATGAATACCACTACCTTATTAGGAGTTTTGAGGATGAAATGAGACCATTTGTGTGGAAGCAAATGACCAGAGATGGAAATACAGGAGGCTTGTAGCTTGAGACCTGGGGTCAGACCCAGGTATTGGTATTTTTCTTTTTCTTTTTTTGAGATGGAGTCTCACTCTGTTGCCTAGGCTGGAAGTCTGGAGGCAAGACCTCGGCTCACTGCAACCTCCGCCTCTTGGGTTCATGTGATCCTCCTGCCTCAGCCTCCTGAGAAGCTGCGACTACAGGCACCCGCCACCATGCCTGGCTAACCTTTGTATTTTTAATAGAGACAGGGTTTCACCACGTTGGCCAGGCTGGTCTCAAACTACTGACCTCAAGTGATCCACCCACCTAGGCCTCCCAAAGTGCTGGGATTACAGGCCAGGTATTAGTATTTTTCAAAGTTCCTCAAGTGATTATGATGTATGACAAAGTTGGAACCACTATTCCAGGAACATGCTTCTCAGCCCTGGCTATATATGAGGAGATCTTGAGAAGCTTTTACAAAAAGCAATGTCTAGGCCTGATTTCCCAACAAATAAAATATGAATCCCTAGAGATGGGGTGTGGGACACCAGCACTCTTTACGTATCCCAATATGACTCTAACAAGCAGCCATCCTAGGGACCACTGGTCTAGATGGTATCTAAAATGCTCTCTTGCTCTGACCTGCAGTGATTCTAAAAGAAGTGCCTCTCATAGGCTGTAGGGGCAAGGAGACCTTCCAGTGATCAAGATGTCAGCATCAGCTGTTTATTTCTGGTCCTGGCTGGCAGCAGTGTGGCCAACTTCAGACCAGCCAGCCACAGGTCTGGGGCCCCAGGATGCAGTCCTGCTCCGGTGCGCTGCAGGTCTTCACTCATATTTGCAGAAATCCTTCAGTTCTTTGGGCAGGTGGAGCCCATCAATGGCCAGCCGGTGCACCAGGCTCCGCTGTATCACTAGGCGGCACAGAGTCTGCAGGGACGGCACTGTGGGAAGAAAGCTGTGAAAAGCAAACTGAACTGGAAGGTGGGTCTGAGGCCAAGACAGAAGATCTAGGTCTCGGTCCTCACTTTGCCATCAAATGTGGGCAAGTCCTTACTGCTCTCTGGGCCCAGACGGCTTCATGGGGCTGAGAGAAGCACGTCTTCCCAAGAGCTATCACAGTGCTGCAGCCCTGTGTATATCATAGCACTTAGCACAATCCCTTCCCAGTTCACTTAGCAACTTCTGGGGACAGGGGTAGTGTCTGATTTGCCTGTGCAACTGCATCCTCCAGCACAGGCCTGGCACAGAGAGGGTTCTGGTTCATCGAATTCATGAAATGTGATAAGAGGTATAACTAAAATTCTTACCAGGGCTACAATGAACCATACCTCAGCATTAAGAAGCTCTCAGTCTGGGCTTTGTGATGCCTCTAAGCCAATATGCCCAAGTCTATGAGTGTGTTTCTTTTTTTGTTTGTTTGTTTAAAGAGGGAGTGTTGGCCTGGATGCAGTGGCTTAGGACTGTAATTCCAGCAATTTGAGAGGCCGAGGCAGGCGGATCACGAGGTCACAAGTTCAAGACCAGCCTGGTCAACATGGTGAAACCCCATCTCTACTAAGAATGCAAAAATTAGCCAGGCATGGTGACCCATGCCTGTAATCGCAGCTACTTGGGAGGCTGAGTCAGGAGAATTGCTTGAACTCAGTAAGTGGAGCTTGCAGTGAGCTGAGATTGCACAACTACTGCACTCCAGCCTGGGTGACAGAGCAAGACACCATCTCATACCAAAAAAAAAAAAAAAAAAAGAGAGAGAGAGAGAGGGTCTTGCTCTGTTACCCAGGCTGAAGTGCAGTGGTCACAGCTCACTGCAGTTTTCAATTCTTGGGCTCAAGTGATTCTCCTGCCTTAGCCTCCCAAATAGCTGGGACTACAGACATGTGCCACGATGCCCAGATAATTATTTAATTTTTTGTAGAGATGGGGTCTCACTTTGTTGCCCAGGCTTGATCATGTTTCTTTCTTTCTTTTTTGAGACAGAGTCTTGCTCTGTTGCCTAGGCTGGAGTGCACTGGTGAGATCCTGGCTCACTGCAACCTCCACCTCCAGGTTCAAGTGATTCTCCTGCCTCAGCCTCCCTAGTAGCTGTGATTACAGGCACACATCACCACGCCCAACTAATGTTTGCATTTTTAGTAGAGAGGGGGTTTCACCATGTTGGCCAGGCTGATCTCGAACTCCTGGCCTCAAGTGAGATCACTGGTGAGATCCCGACTCACTGCAACCTCCACCTCAAGGTTCAAGCATTCTCCTGCCTCAGCCTCCCAAGGTGCTGGGATTACAGGTGTGTGCCACCATGCCCGGCCAAACATGTTTGTAAGAAAAGGGCAAACAATTCTCAAAGAGGCCCCTAATACCTAAAATCGGTTTAGAATCCCTGCCCTAGGTGAATACAGGTAACACTGTCAAAACTAAAAGAGAACTTGTAGGGCATCTTAATCAGCCAAGATGGGTACCAAGGCCCAAAGCCAGGTAGAGGCTTGTGCAAGAGCACAATAGAGGTGCAACTTGAAGCTAGATTCTACCACTCTTTTTTTTTTTTTTTTTTGAAATGGAGTCTTGCTCTGCTGCCCAGGCTGGAGTGTAGTGGTGTGAACTAGGCTCACTGCAACCTCTGGCTCCCCAGGTTCAAGCGATTCTCCTACTTCAGGCTTCAGTACAGGCAGCTGCCACCACGCCTCGCTAATTTTTGTATATTTAATAGAAACAGGGTTTCACCATGTTGGCAAAGCTGGTCTGGAACTCCTAACCTCAGGTGATCCGCCCGCCTCAGCCTCCCAAAGTACTGGAATTACAGGCTTGAGCCGCTGCGCGCGGCCGATTCTCCCCCCTCTAAACTAGTGCCGGACAGACCAAGGCCTAGCAAGTTGGCTAGGGAGCCCTAGCAGATTCCTGTCCCCACACTGAGCCAGGAGGGGTCGCTGCCCAGGGATACCTACAGCCATACTCGAGCTGGACAAGGCGCACGCTCTTGGTGGAAGCAAACACGTCCACCACCGCGTAGAGGGGCTGCGCAGCTGGCAGCCCCCGGGCGCTCGGGCCCATGTCCTCGCCGTTGATGACGATGTGCATGTCGGCCGTGCCATCCGGTCGCGGGCAGAAGAGGACGCCCAGGCGGCTACGGCGCGCGGTCGGAGGCAGCACGTTCAGCTCATAGAGCTGGTCCAAGAGGTGGCTGTAGAGCCCTGGCCGGCTCCGGCCCACCAGGCGGTCCCGGGGTATGCGAAACTGCTCAATGCACAGATATGGTTCCACCACGAGGGCCGGAGGTCGGCTAGGGGCTGCTGCCTCCGCCTCCGCCTCCGGGCTGTCCTCCCGGGGCACGCGGTTGTGGTGGCGCGTGATGGCGAAGACCCAGGTGTGGCCCAGGTTGACCAGGTCGGGCAGAGAAAACTCGGGTACGGCGGCCAGACTGGCGGGGTCCAGCGCAGTCAGGCCGAGACGCAGATGTCCGCACCAGCCCAGCTCTTTCTCCTCGATCTCGACCAGGAAGACCTGTCCCGGGGTCAGCGGCTCGCGGCTGAAACACACGCCGTGGGCGAAGCTCTCCACGCGTGTGGCCCGCGTCCCAGAAGGGTCCACGCGGATGTTGGCACCGTGCACCCGATGGAAACGGGTGGGAGGGGGCTCCGGGCGCACCGGTCCCCAGAATGCACCCGAATCCACGGGCTCGGAGGCGGCAGCCATCTCCCGGCCAAGAGGCAGGCCAGCGGGCGCCCGGGGCTATTTTGGGCGCCGGGCTCGGATAGTGACCGCAAGGGGACCTTGTAAGGCATTTCTCCCATGGCTCCCTTCCCGGAGCTTCTGCCCGGGGGTCCTAGCGCCGCTTGCTCAGCCATCCCGCCTAAGACTTGGCCGTCCACACCAGGATCATCTGATCGCGTGCGCCCGGGCTACGACCCGCGAGGCCCGCAGACCTTGACCCGGCATTGACCGTCACCGCCCCCCAGGTCCGTAGGCACCAAAGTAGGGGGGGGCGGAAGACTGTCACGTAGCGTCGGAGCTCACGTGACTCCGAGTACACATGACTCCCAGTCCCCGGGCGCCTCCAGGAGAGGAAGGACGCGGGGGAGCAGAGGTGAGCTGGCACCGGAGGCTGGAGGGGTTCCCCGAGCCCGGGATCGGTGCGCGGCGGAGGAGGCTCGCGGGTGGGAGCTGGCGCTGGGGCCGAGGCTTCCCTCGCAGAGGCGCCGCCAGCTCCTTCCCCGGGGCTGCTGCGCAGAAGCGCTAAGGAGCGAGTCCACAGCCCCTCTGCTGCCTCCCGCAGATGATCCGAGCCTCGCCGCCGCCGCTGTTCCTGCTGCTGCTGCTCGTGTCTTGGGCGCCTTTAGGCGAGGCAGCCCCCGACCAGGACGAGATCCAGTGCCTCCCCGGGCTGGCCAAACAGCCATCTTTCCGCCAGTTCTCCGGCTACCTCAAAGGCTCCGGCTCCAAGCATCTCCACTACTGGTCTGCCGCCCTGCCCCCGGGCGGGATTGGGAGGAGAGATGATGGAGGAGGGGTGGGGGGTAGTTCTGCAGACCCCTGAGGATGCCTGGGAGCCGGGAGGGCTGGAAAGGGCCCCTCCACCTGTGCCAACCCTGCCCTGACGCCCCTCCCAGGTTTGTGGAGTCCCAGAAGGATCCCGAGAACAGCCCTGTGGTGCTTTGGCTCAATGGGGGTCCCGGCTGCAGCTCCCTAGATGGGCTCCTCACAGAGCATGGCCCCTTCCTGGTGAGTGGACAGCAGGAGGAAAGCACAGTTCCCAAAGCAAAGGGCTGGGGAAAGGGAGAAAGGGACTTTGTGATTTTCCAAAAAGTTTTTCTTGCTCCTGAGCATCGGGATTTTCCTCTGTGCCTTTGGCTTTGCTGCCTGTACCTCTCAGGGGTTTTGCCCACGTGTAAAGTGCCTCTCACAGTGGCCCTTTCCCTCCACCATGGGACTTATCCAACCATCTCTTCCTCCTCAGATCCAGCCAGATGGTGTCACCCTGGAGTACAACCCCTATTCTTGGAACCTGGTATAGCTGGAGCTGTGGGTCCTGTGGGGGTGTCTGGGCACTTGGATGGGGTGACGGTTAGCTCATTTTTTCCTCCCATCTAGATTGCCAATATGTTATACCTGGAGTCCCCAGCTGGGGTGGGCTTCTCCTACTCTGATGACAAGCTTTATGTAACCAATGACACTGAGGTGAGTCTGGTGCCTGCCCATCTGCCCCAGGCTCCCCGGTCCTCCATACGTGGCCTGATGCTGGGAGAAAGAGCATGGCTCTGGAGTTCACTTTTAGCTCTGTCCTATGCCATTGTGGTATAGTGGCCAAGTCACTTCGTCTTACACAAATAGGGTGGGTTGATGTCATTATCGCTGAGGTTCTTTCCAGTCCAAATACCGAAGCTTCCTGATTACCCTCTGTCTTGCTCTCCCATCCCCAGGTCGCCCAGAGCAATTTTGAGGCTCTTCAAGATTTCTTCCGCCTCTTTCCGGAGTACAAGAACAACAAACTTTTCCTGACCGGAGAGAGCTATGCTGGCATCTACATCCCCACCCTGGCCGTGCTAGTCATGCAGGATCCCAGCATGAACCTTCAGGTGCAGGGTGGCTGCAGGAGGGAAGGGAGGCACCTTGTGACCATGGCCTTTCAGTTAGCAAGGTCAAAGTGGTCAGCATCTTCATCCAACCCAGTTTCGTGCATAACCTCCCTGCCGTGGCTGCCCTAGGTCTGTCTGTGTGCCTCCCATAGCAGGAAACTCACCTGTCAGGCTGCCAGCTCTGTCCTTTGCATTGAGTGACCTCCCACACCCACCCGCCCCCACACACCATCCTGGGTTTCAGCTTCTGGATTGCTGAAGGTCTGGGTGTTAGGTGAGGGAGGCTCCTCCTCCTCATCCTCCACATGAGCTGAGTGCCCTGGGTGTTTCACAGGGGCTGGCTGTGGGCAATGGACTCTCCTCCTATGAGCAGAATGACAACTCCCTGGTCTACTTTGCCTACTACCATGGCCTTCTGGGGAACAGGTATGGGATAGGGCAGTTGGGCAATCTCTAGGGTGGGTCAGGTTACATGATCTTGGGTCTGTCCTCCAGGCACATGATATGCCAGGCCCATCCCAGGTTTATGAGCAGCAAGTGGGTTGCAGAAAGAACTTAGCGCTGAAAGACCAAAGAATAGAGATCAGATTTTCTTTTTTTTTTTTTTTTTTTTAGACAGAGTCTCACTCTGTCACCCAGGCTGGAGTGCAGTGGCACAATCTTGGCTCACTGAAATCTCCACCTCCCAGATTCAAGCGATTCTTGTGCCTCAGCCTCCCTAAGCAGCTGGGACTACCACTGCTCGCACCACCACGCCTGCCTAATTTTTTGTATTTTTAGTAGAGATGAGGTTTTGCCATGTTGGCCAAGCTGGACTCGAACTCCTGGCCAAGTGATCCGCCCACCTTGGCTTCCCAAAGTGCTGAGATTACAGGCGTAAGCCACGGTGCCCAACCAGAGATCAGATTTTAAAGGAACTAAGGAGGCCTGTTCATATGACCCTGGGGCACCTCTTTGGGAGCTAGTTTAGGTGATGTGCAGACCACAACTCGTGATATCTTTCCTAGTCCCCTAGGGTCAGGGAGGTTGGTGGGAGGTAGGGGGTATGCTTGCCTCCTCTGCCTTTGTCTTCCCACCAGAGGCTGATGCACTTTTCACTCTCATCTCCTACAGGCTCTGGTCTTCTCTCCAGACCCACTGCTGCTCTCAAAACAAGTGTAACTTCTATGACAACAAAGACCCGGAATGCGTGACCAATGTGAGGTTCTCACCAATGCGAGAACAGGACCACATTCCCTCCTTGGGGACTCCTTGTTCTCCATCCCTCATTGCTTTCTTATCTTGCACCTTTAAGCAATTTAGTGTTCTCTGGGACACGTGTCTAAGTGTGTATTCACACCACCACCACCTCCTATGGTGGCAAATCCCATAACCTCCATGAGGGTGATAGGACGCCTTCACACATGTGGAACACCTTCACTGTGACAGGCATTGTGCTGAACTGTGTCTATGTAGATCATTTAAGCTTCAAGATTCCCCCTGAAAGGAGATCATACTACCCACATGAAACTGAGGGCCATGAATTTGAAATCACTGTCTGAAGTCACAGTGTTGGGAGACAGTGACACTAGGATTTGGACCCAGGTCTGGGAAGATTCCTGCCACTGAGCCTCAGTTTCCTTACCTGTGAAAAAAGTGGGTGAAGGGTGAAGAGGTGAAATACAAGAGCAGTAAATCTTGGGACAACTTAGTGGGTCGTAGAGAGACCGGGGATCTGGAAAGCATGGTGGCTTGGTGTGTCATTGCAGCTTCAGGAAGTGTCCCGCATCGTGGGCAACTCCGGCCTCAACATCTACAACCTCTATGCCCCGTGTGCTGGAGGGGTGCCCAGCCATTTTAGGTAGGTGCTGCCAGGTGCCCCTGGGGCCAACCCCAGCCCCATCTGGAGGCTCCACACTCATCCCCCCACCTCACATGCAGGTATGAGAAGGACACTGTTGTGGTCCAGGATTTGGGCAACATCTTCACTCTCCTGCCAGTCAAGCGGACGTGGCATCAGGTGTGCAAGGGCATGGGCTTCCTCTTGGTGAAGTGAGGGTGCGGGGAGAGGCAGGGAAGCAGAGGCTCTGACCCTCTGTCGGTGCCCTCCAGGCACTGCTGCGTTCGGGGAATAAAGTGCGCATGGACCCCCCCTGCACCAACACCACAGCTGCGTCCACCTACCTCAACAACCCGTACGTGCGGAAGGCCCTCCACATCCCGGAGCAGCTGCCCCAATGGGACATGTGCAAGTGAGGCTCCATGGCCACCCGTGACTTGGGGTGGCAGGTTGCTGGGGCTTGAGGGTGTCGGCACATTCCCAGGGATCTTCTGTCTCAAGCAATCCTCCCTCCTTGGCCTCCCAAAGTGCTGGGATTACAGGCATGAGCCCCCACACCTGGCCATCACATTGGTCATTAACAATATTACTTCCAGCTGGATCCGGTTTCGCACGCCTGTAATCCCAGCACTTTAGGGGGCTGAGGCAGGCGGATCACCTGAGGTCAGGAGTTCGAGACCAGCCTAACCAACATGGTGACACCCCAGCTCTACTAAAAATACAAAAATTAGCCAGGTGTGGTGGTGGCTGCCTGTAATGCCAGCTATTCAGGAGGGTGAGGCAGGAGAATTGCTTGAACCTGGGAGGTGGAGGTTGCAGTGAGCTGAGATTGTGCCACTGCACTCCAGCCTGGGCAACAAGAGTGAAACTCTGTGTCAAAAAACAACAACAAACTATTACTTCCATATCCAATCTCCTGTGACCCCCCACAAGTAAAAGGGTGACACTGGGCCCAGCAGGGGCTGCTCAGGTCCATTTTGATTGGTCAGTAGCCACACTCTCCCGTTATATGCTGTGACTCCCACACCTGCTGGCCCCTAGACACCAAATGCCAGTTGCATCCCAGTCCTCGTAACAACCAGAACATGTCTCTGTACATTTCTAAATGGGGGTGAGTGAAGGCTCTCCGAATCCCAGCCCATCATCCAGGTCAGTCCTAGAGAGGGTGACCTCCCAAAAAGGGGAGTGGAACCCAGCTGTCTGCCTCCTGGGTTGAAGCTTGGAGATAGGAGAGAAGATTTGATCTATTGACTACTTTTTGCCCCTACCTGGTCTTCCTGGGGCCTGCTTATGTGTTCCTGGCAGCTTCCTGGTCAACCTACAGTACCGCCGTCTCTACCGAAGCATGAACTCCCAGTATCTGAAGCTGCTTAGCTCACAGGTGAGTGGGGACAGCACAGCTGGATCCACCAGCAGCCTTAGGACCCCAGAGTAGCACAGCAAGCTGGGCGCCCCTTTAGACTTTCCGTCAGGACAGGGGAAGCTGAAACTCTAAAAGGCAAAGCCCAGGGTGTTGTGATTTGTGGAGTAAGGATTTGAACCTGGGTTTGTCCCCACCCATGCCACCCTGCTGTAGAAGGTCTGCACCAGCCAAAGAGCCTTAAGGGTGAGAAGAGCTTCATTCATGCCAAAAACAGGCCAACAGAGGTCCAGCGTGGGAGGAGACCTTGTCCAAGTTCATGTAGGAGGTGCTGGCAGGGCCACGTTAGGAGCAGGTTCTGTCCAGCACAGTAGTTAATAGCATGGGCTCTGGAGTCACATGGCCTGGGTGCGAGTCCCTCACTGGCCACATAATCTTGGGCAAATTTCTTAAATATCATGAACCTCAGGTTGCCCATCTGTAAAATAGGGATAATGATGATATCTACCTTCAAAGGTAAAACGTTTAGCAGAACACTGGACATGCAGTAAGTCATCAGAAAACATGAGGATTCCCTGGTTCCTGCTATCTAGCTCATCCCCTTGAATTCCCTGAGGGGTAGGCCTTGAACTAGGGAAGGGCTAGGGCCTGGGCTTCTTCCACCTCTCATTTTTACCCCATCCTGCTTTAGAAATACCAGATCCTGTTATATAATGGAGATGTAGACATGGCCTGCAATTTCATGGGGGATGAGTGGTTTGTGGATTCCCTCAACCAGAAGGTAAGGCAGAGATTCCTGGCCCAGGGATAGGGGCTGCTGTGGAGGTTGAGGGCGAGTATGCCTGGGAGTGGCCGGCTGGCTGCCTGGCTGTGGTCCACAGAGGGCAAGTGGAGGAATTCCCAACCCCGAGGTCTTGCTGGCAGCTGTGAGCAAGGATGCAGCTGCCGTAGGCTGATGTCTTTCCTGGTGGGGCAGATGGAGGTGCAGCGCCGGCCCTGGTTAGTGAAGTACGGGGACAGCGGGGAGCAGATTGCCGGCTTCGTAAAGGAGTTCTCCCACATTGCCTTTCTCACCATCAAGGTAGGGCCTGAGCCTGCTGAGAGATAACTGGGCCAGAGGCAAAGGAGCAGGGCCCACCCGTCCTTTCCCTCTGGCTGCCTTTTATGCTGGGTCATGGGTCACTATCCAGCCCCTGTATGCGCAAGTTTTTTTTGAAGTGGGGCGGGGACGGTTCTGGGAAGAATAAAGGACTTGGGATGAAGGAAGTCCCCATGGGTGAGCAGTTATATGAGGAGGAGGGAATGGGGGTCAGGATCTCACAAACATTGCTCCTCAGGGCGCCGGACACATGGTCCCCACCGACAAGCCCCTCGCTGCCTTCACCATGTTCTCCCGCTTCCTGAACAAGCAGCCGTACTGATGACCACGGTGACCAGCTTCCCCACGGCCTGCTGTAGCTCCTCCTAGCCTCTCCTAGCCTCTCCTGCTAGGAGAGCCCTCTTGTAAGCAAAGTGCCCCTGCAGGGCAGGTTCTGCCTCTGGGACTCCCATAGACAGCCTGGGGACAGGTTAGCACTTCACTCCCGCAGTAGTTCCTGAATGGGGTGGCCTGGCCCCCTCTCTGCTTAAAGAATGCCCTTTATGATGCACTGATCCCATCCCAGGAACCCAACAGAGCTCAGGACAGCCCACAGGAAGGTGGTGGACGGACTGTAATTGATGGATTCACTGATTATGGAATTAAATTGGGTACAGCTTCAAACCCCGTCTTCTCTGTGGCACTGGGGGTTAGAGGGGCCACTATAGGATACAAATGTGGGGAAAGAGGGGCTGAGAGGGGCTGGAGTCCTGAATGACAGCTGCCAGTGTGGGGTTGAGGGCTCAGACAGCTACTGTGGAGGGGGGCGGGGCAGTGGGTGCCTTGACGTCAGCAGGCCGGTTCTTCTCAATCACCTCTCGCAGCCCTTTGGCAAAGTGGAGATCAGCCCCAATGGTGAGGAAGCCCTGTGCAGGGGGCAGAGAGGGGAGTCTCATTTATTCATCCAGTTACTGAGGCCAGAGTTTAAAGTTTAAAGTTAAAGCGTCTTTGTCCTTCAGGGGCTCAATCTAATGGATAATTCCAGTCAAGGTGCTGAAATGAGGCTTTAGGAGTACAGGCTATGGGTATCAAGGAGGGCTTCTTGGAGGAAGTGACCTCTGGGCTAAGACCTGAAAGATGAGTAGGTATTGGGATAGGAGAAGAATGCTCCAAGGAGAGGTTACAGTGTGTGCAAAGGCTTTTAGGAGTCTTAAGATTAAAACGGGAGCTGGGGACTGGTAAGGGAGGAGCTGGGGTCAGGTAGTGGAGGGCACTGGGGAGCTATAGAGAGAGGGGAAGGCCCTGCCCTCCTTCCCCATCCCACCCCCTGCTCACCGCATGGTTCGTCACCACCTCACGCACAAAGTTGATGCCCTCAGGTAGCGGGATCTGCACCCCACGCCAGGTGCGCTCTGTGGGCGGGAGCACCCGGCTCAGTCTGGGCCTGCCCAGCTCAGCCCTCCTTCCTTCCTCTGTCCTCACTCCCCAGCCTTACCATTGAGCATGGGCATCACCCCAATCTGCAGCAAGGTCTTCAGAGGGGCCTGTAGTGGGATCAGCTGGGAAGGGGAGGAGGGAAACAGGGCAGCAAGTGGGGGGTGGGATTGCCTTTACCTGCCCACCGTGACCCCAGCCCAGCCCACCCACCCTTCCCCACTCACAGCCAGCGACTCCAGTGCAGACTGGTTGGAATAGATTCGAAACCTGCGGGAGAGAAAGTCCTGTGGGCATGAAGCCTGGAAGCTCCCCTTCCTCAGGCCACCAGGCCTACCTGCCAGAGGTGCATGAGTTGCAGGCTCACCTAGGCACCTTTCCAGGTGCTACAACTTTCCAGGTATCCCCGGGCCAGTCACTGCTCCCTCTTGGGTCTCCTTTTCTCCAAGTCTGCTACTGTTTATTTATTGAGCACTTCTAATGTTCCACACTTCTGCTGGTAGCTTTGCAGGTGTTATTTTATTTAACAAAACTCACATCGTTTAGTTCCTGTCAGACACTAAGCATATTTATTTTCTTTTTCTTTTCTTTCTCATTTTTTTTTTTTTTGAGACAGGGTCTCACTGTGTTGCCCAGACTGGAGGGTAGTGGTGCAATTTCAGCTCACCGTGGCATTGACCTCCAGGGCTCAGGTCAGCCTCCCACCTCAGGTTCCTGAGTACCTGGGACCACAGGCATACATCACCATGACAGGCTAACTTTTCAATTTTCTTTTTTTTTTTTTTTTTCTGTTTTTGAGATGGAGTCTCGCTCTTGTCTCCCAGGCTGGAGTGCAATGGCACGATCTTGACTCACTGCAATCTCCGCCTCCCAAGTTCCAGCAATTCTTCTGCCTCAGCCTCCTGAGTAGCTGGGATTACAGGCGCCCGCCACCACGCCCAGCTGATTTTTTGTACTTTTAGTAGAGATGGGGTTGGCCAGGCTGGTCTCGAACTCCTGACCTCAGGTGATCTGCCCACCTCGGCCTCCCAAAGTGCTAGGATTACAGGCATGAGACACGGCGCCCGACAACTTTTAAATTTTTTTGTAGAGACAGGATCTCACTTTGTAGCTTAGGCTGGTATTGAACTCCTGGCCTCAAGCGATCTACCCACCTCGGTCTCCCAAAGTGTTGAGATTACAGGTGTGAGCCACCGCGCCCAGCCATCATGTTTAAAAAGTTAATATTAGTAAAATATTTTAAAATACAGTACCAGCTGGTTTAGTCATTATAACAAGCCTAAGGAGTAGACATTATTAGGATTTGCACTTTATAGATGAGGAAAATGAGGCCCTGCAAGGTTAAGTATGCCTGAAGTCACACAGCTGGGAAGTGTCAGAACCTGCCTCTAGAACCTGGGATCCTACATTATCTCCTGTAGCCCTAGAACAGCACTGTCCAGTCGGATTTTCTATGAAATGTTTTGTATCTGCACTGTCCACTGCGATAGTCACTAGCCACATGTGGCTAATGAAATGTGGCTTGGTGCAACTGGGAAACTATTTTGTTTTTTGTTTCTTTGAAACGGAGTCTCACTCTGTCGCCCAGGCTGGAGTGCAGTGGCACGATCTCAGCTCACTGCAACTTTCGCCTCCCGGGTTCAAGCGATTCTCCTGGCTTCGCCTCCTGAGTAGCTGGGACTACAGGCACACGCCACCATGCCCAGCTAATTTTTTTGTATTTTTAGTAGAGACAGGGTTTAACCATGTTAGCCGGGATGGTCTTGATCTCCTGACCTCATGATCCACCTGCCTCAGCCTCCCAAAGTGTTGGGATTACGGGCATGAGCCATGGCACCCAGCCAAAACTATTTAATTGTAATTAATTTAAATGTAAATAGTTACATGTGGCTAGTATCTACCATATTGGACAGCACAGCCCTAGAAGGCTGATGCTGATTTCACCAGTACTACACACTTGGAGAAAATGCGGCCTAGACAGACAAACTGGGGGGGGTGTGGTGGCTCATGCCTGTAATCCCAGCACTTTGGGAGGCTAAGGTGGGAGGATCACTTGAGCCCAAGAATTGGAGACCAACCTGGGCAACAAAGTGAGACCCTGTCTCTACAAAATATAAAATAGTCAGACATGGTGGTGTACACATGTAGTCTCAGTTACTTGGGAGGCTGAGGCTGGAGGATCACTTGAGCCCAGGAGATTAAGGCTGCAGTGAGCTATGACTGCACCACTGCACTCCAGCCTGGGCAACAGAGTGAGACCCTGTCTCATAAATAAATACAATCAAAACAAAAGAATAAGGCCGGGTGTGGCAGCTCACACCTATAATCCCAGCACTTTGGGAGGCCGGGGCAGGTGGATCACTTGAGGTTAGGAGTTCCAGACCAGCCTGACCAACATGGTGAAACCCTGTCTCTACTAAAAATTCAAAAATTAGCCGGGTGTGGTGGTGCACGCCTGTAATCCCAGCTACTTGGGAGGCTGAGGCAGGAGAATTGCCTGAACCCGGGAGTTGGAGGTTGCAGTGAGTCAAGATCTTGCCATTGCACTTCAGCCAGAGCAACAAGAGCAAAACTCCATCTCGGGGGGGGGGGCGGGAAGAAAAAGGAATAACATTTTTAAAAAAGAAAGATAAAATGGCCTCAAGGTCACAAAGCTGTGTTGTGCTGAGGTTTTTGTCAAAACCCATGTTCTGATCTTTGCTGTGTGAATGTGGCCATGTTTTTTAACCCTGTGGACCCATTTGCTCATCTCTCGTAATACCTGCCCTGCCTGCCTCTGGGATGTGTGAGAATGCGGAGAAGTTAGGCTTTACCAAAGCACTTTTGCATACATTAACAAAGACAGACCCCAGCTCTCAGTGGCTTATAGGTGTGACTGAATTTTAGCTCCAACATGCCGGTGGACAGGTGTGATTGTCCCCAAGACACTGAGGTGCAGGGAGGTGCGCCCGCCTACCTGCGCAGGTCCAGCTGCGTGCGCAGGGCCTTCCCCCGGAGAGCCATCTTGGCGCTGAGACGGGCATCCTGCGGGTGTACATGGGGAGGAGGCCTCCGTTACTGACCCGAAAAATCAGTGACCCACAGCCCATTTCTCCCTGACCCCTGGCCAGCAGCTCCCACTCTGGGATCCACACCATAGTCATGCTGGACAGCTGGACCTCAGGCTGGTCTGGTGGAACCAGGGCAATGGTGACGCTGGCAGTGACGGAGATGGTGGTGCCAGTGGGCTTGATGGTGCAGCGCGGTGGGGCCAGAACACGCAGCTCCAGCTTCAGCGGGGAGTCAATCACTGCTGGGCTCTGGGGGATGGGCAGCAGGGGTGGGTCAAGTCCCTGCTGTTTCCTGTAGAGCCCCCAGGGAAGAAGGGGAAGGAAGGCAGGTGCAGCTTCTGCCCCCTGGGGACCTGGGGACTCAGATATTGCAAATACAGAGACAGCTCTGGCTTCCAAAACCCTCGGAGCTGCATCTAGACTTCATGCCTTTGCCACACAAAGGAACAGGAATGTATTCTTCTCTTCTGCTTCCTAAATACAGCTCAATATTCAGGTCCATCTCCAATCCAGACTCTTCATGGATGCCCTTTTTTGCATTAGTATCTCAGCTCCTTGCCTTTTTTTTTTTTTTTTTTTTTTTTTTTGATACAGAGTCTCACTCTGTTGCCCAGGCTGGAGTGGAGTGGTGCGATCTCGGCTCACTGCAACTCTGTCTCCCGGGTTCAGGCGATTCTCTCGCCTCAGCCTCCCATGTAGCTGGGATTACAGGTGCCCGCCACCACACTTAGCTGTTTTGTATTTTTAGTAGAGATGGGGTTTCGCCATGTTGGCCAGGCTGGTCTCAAACTCCTGACTTTGGGCAATTCACCCACCTCGGCCTCCCAAAGTGCTGAGATTACAGGTATGAGCCACCGTGCCCAGCCCCTTTGCTGTATCTTTTTGCTCTCTCCTTTTTTTTGATACAGGGTCTCTGTATCAGGCTGGAGTGCAGTGGCACGATCATGGCTCACTGCAGCCTCAACATCCTCAGCTCAAGTGATCCTGCCACATCAGCCTCCTGAGCAGCTGAGACCACAGGTTCATGCCACCACACCAGACTTATTTTTGTACTTTTTTTTATTTTGTAGAGATGGGGTTTGGCCATGTTACCCATGCCGGTCTCCAACTCCTGGGCTTAAGAGATCTGCCAGCTTTAGCCTCCCAGAGTGTTGGGATTAGAGGTGTGAGCCACCGTGCCCAGCCATATCTTCTTTCTCTGAACGGCTATGCTTTCTTCTATAGGCAGTGTAGGAATATTATAAGAGGCAACTGCCTAATCTTCACCAGACATGATTCAAAACACTGTATATGTGTTGACTCCTTTCAACCTCATAACAAACACTTGAGGCAGATATTATTACTGCCAACTTTGTTGTTTGCAGGGGAAAAACCCCGAAAGAACCAAGGCAAGGTTCTAAAGCCTCAGCATATTCTCATATAAATATAGAATTAGAAAAGAATTAAGAGATATAGTTATTCCTATATATATAATCATAAATAATCACATAGCTATTCATATGTAATCATAAATATATACACATATAATCTTTAATCTTACTAATAAGTCTCAGGTCATGAAGTATGGGACTGAAGTGGCGTTGGAAAAGAGGTGACCCTAAGGCAAGATGCTCTGAGTCCTCTGTCACACCCGCATAAGGGCTGCTGGAGGGCACCTCGGCTGTGCAGCAGCGTCAGCGCTGGGAAAGCGCCCACTGTTTAGCCAGATAGGGAAGGAGACGTCCAAGATGGCCAAGACGTCTCCTTCCTTGCGGGAGAGAGGAGAAAACTTCACTCTCCCAAGCTCTTGTGGCAGGCCTGACGGCTGTCAGGGACACTCACAGACATCCGGGGACTTCATTGTCTCTATGTGACGCTGTGCTTCAGCGGTCACGTTCCATGTCTACTTGCAAGTTCTCCTTCTGCACCTGGTTCCTCTTT
Source organism: Cacajao melanocephalus (assembly GCA_963573385.1). Classification (NCBI taxonomy): domain Eukaryota; kingdom Metazoa; phylum Chordata; class Mammalia; order Primates; family Pitheciidae; genus Cacajao; species Cacajao melanocephalus. The sequence continues at coordinate 51,152 of CAUYLG010077429.1, forward strand.
CTTTGAAGATAAGAATTAGTAATAGTAACAGAAATCTTAGTGACATTGTTATTTCTTGACAAGTATGAAAAAAGTGCTGACGCCTTAGGTTTTCTCCTTGCCTCGACTTCTTTAAAGTCTTGGTCCCCTGTCTCCAAGATGCGTGATTTACCTGACCCTATCCCTGACCACCATTACTTCATCCTACCTGCCCTGCCCCCTGTTGTGTACTCAGTAAAAGTCAGAGCGTCCAGGCACTGGGGGCCACTGCCGGACTCTGCACCTTGGTTGGCATGGACCCTTGGGCCCAAACTCTCTTTTCTCTATCTCTGTGACTTGTGTCTTTTATTTCCGCAGTTCCTCATCTCCACACCAGCAGAGAGGGACTCACGGGACCCTGTAGGGCTGGACTCTTGTTGTTGTTTATTTTTTTTGAAATTTATTTTTCAGGCTGGGTCCCATGGTATAAGAATCATTTGAACCTGGCAGGCAGAGGTTGCAGTGGGCCAAAATTGCACCACTGCACTCCACCCTGGGTAACAGAGTGAGACTCTGTCCCCCCTCCAAAAATGATCTGACTAAAAACTTATTTTTCAGAGGGATAGGGTCTCACTATATTGCCCAGGCTGGTCTCAAACTCTTGGGCTCAAACAGTTTTCCTACCTTGGCTTCTCAAAATGCTCAGAGTATAGGCGTTAGCCATCACGCCCAGCCCTAGTCCCATTTTCAAGATGGGGAAATTGAGGCACAGGGAGGTTAAGTAACTTGTAGAGCTTATGTAGTTACTCAGTTTCAGAACTAGGCCTGAAGCCCAGGCAGTCTGATAATAGAAACCCTGCCCTTAATTGCTTAGCCATAAATTTGATGATGACGATGACTGAATTATTTCCTCTAAAATGTGTAACTCTGTTGCGTGTGGTGGGTGGCTCACACCTATAATTCCAGCACTTTGGGAGGTCAAGATGGGTGGATCACTTGAGCCCAGGAGTTCAAGACCAGCCTGAGCAACATGGCAAAACCCTGTCTCAACAAAATATAAAAATTAGCGGGGTATGGTGGCATGAGTCTGTGGTCTCAGCCACTCACTCAGGAGGCTGAAGCAAGAAGATGGCTTGAGCCCCGGGAGGAAGAAGTTGCAGTGAGCCTAGATTGTGCCACTGCATTCCAACTTGGGCGACAGAGTGGCACTCTGTCTCCAAAAGTAAATGTGTAACTCTCACTGCCTTCCCCCATAAACAAAAGAATATGTTAATTATTATTAAAGCCTCATACTTGCAAAGCTTGAGTTCTCTCTAATCTTCAGCAACTCTAGGAAGGAGCAGGAAGGAACAGCCTCCTTCACAGATGGGAACAGCCATGACAAGGTGACAGGGACTGGCCACAGACAAGAGACCAGGCCCCTGTCTATGTGGCTGCCACTGGGAGCCCCACCTGCACCCCTCCCTGGTCTCACTGGCATGCAGGTGACCCTATCCCTGCCTCTCGCCAGCAACTCACCAGCAGGACAATGCTCCCAAAGTAGCTGGCCCTCAGCAGCATGTCCAGGTCATGGGGCACCTGAACAGGGGAATCAGGAGTAAGGGAGTAGGCTCTGTCACAGACCCCCTCTTGCCCATCCCACAGACAGGCCCTGGCGTACCTTGTCCCCCACCAGTGACAGCTGCAGGGCCCCTGCCCGGAAGTAGCTCTCCATGGCAGAGTCAAAGAAGAACTCAGAGAAGGCCACATACACCATCCGCTCCTCCTCCTGCAGCTGGGGCTCCACCGCCCGGTTGGGGAGGCTCCAGTTCTTTTCTGTCAGGGGGAAGAAGGCCCCCTGGGGTGGGGCACTCAGGGTCAGGGTCGAGGCAGACTGGGGCACACTGGGCCGGCACCTGGACCAACAGCAGATACCTCTCGGCCCTGTGCTAGGTATTGTGGGCGGATGGCAGGAACCCAGCTGCTGTTCTTGGGGTACTCACAAGCACATCTCTTGTTTCTTTTTTGTTGTTTGTTTGTTTTTTTGGTTTTTGAGATGGAGTCTTGCACTGTCACCCAGGCTGGAGAGCAATGACGCTATCTCAGCTCACTGTAACCTCGACCTCCCGGGTTCACATGATTCTCCTGCCTCAGCCTCTCGAGTAGCTGGGATTACAGGCGCATACCACCACACCTGGCTAATTTTTTGTATTTTTAGTAGAGACAGGGTTTCACTATGTTGACCAAACTGGTCTCAAACTTCTGACCTTGTGATCCACCCACCTCGGCCTCCCAAAGTACTGGGATTACAGGCGTGAGCCACTGTGCCAGGCCAACAAGCACATCTCTTAAAAGGCATTGGAAGGAGGACACCTGCTACAAGGTAGGGGGAGCCCGTCAGACTGGAGGAGGGAGGGTCACAAAAGGTTTCATGGAAGAGGTGACATCTGAGGGGGCCTTGAAAGCTAGAGGCAGTAACAACAGCTACTGTTTACATATACTGTGCAGACTCATTATGCTTCTGTGCCAAGTTCTCTAAGCTGTTTACATAGATCAACTCTAATCTGCATAGCAATGTATGCTTTGTTACTGGATTATTTCCATTACACATTACACAGACACTGAAAAGTTATGCTTAGGGCCATGCAGCTGGTTAGTGGCAGAGCTAGGATTTGAACTTTTCAGGCGTTCTTTTTCTTTTTCTGTAGAGATGGGGTCTCGCTATGATGCCCAAACTGGTCTTAAACTCCTGGGCTCAAGTGATCCTCTCTCCTTGGCTTCCCAAAGTATTGGGATTACAGGCATGAACCACTGCACCCAACTGATTCTAGCTCCCGAGTCTGCACTCTGGAACTGCTATACTCCTCTGGGAGACCAAAGGTAGTGTCTACACACTAGCTATGTGGCCTTAGGCAAGTGATGTCACCTCTATGAGTAAGTCTCCACATCCCTAAAATTAGGATGATGTTACTACCTGACCCACAGAGTTGTGAGAGGATGAAATGAGATTATTTGCATAGAGATTTGTGTCCAACTCCTTCAGGGGAGCTGGGGAAAGGCCATGCATGAGCAAAGGCCCTGCGGTGGGAATCGAGGGGTCAATTTGGGGAACAGCAGCTGCAAAGAAACAGGATAAGATTTAAAAGATGGGGCCAGGCCGGCTGCAGTGGCTAACGCCTATAATCCCAGCACTTTGGGAGGCTGAGGTGGGTGGATCACCTGAAGTCAGGAGTTCGAGGCCAGCCTGACCAACAGGGTGAAACCCCCGTCTCTACTAAAAATACAAAAATTAGCTGGGCATGGTGGTGCACACCTATAGTCAGCTACTCGGGAGGCTGAGGCAGGAGAATCGCTTGAACCTGGGAGGCAGAGGTTGCAGTGAGCCCAGATTGCACCACTGCACTCCAGCCTGGGCAACTAGAGCAAAACTCAGTCTCACTTGATCTTAGCCAAAAGGCCAAGAAGCGATGCAAAACTCTGTCTCAAAAAAAAACAAAAACAAAAACAAAAAGGTGGGGCTAGGTAAAGATTAACAGGGCTCAAGAACCTAATTCTGTAGTAATAGGTGGCCATAGCATTCTCTGTAATGAGAGTGGGCTCATCAGAACTGTGCTTTAGGAAGTAAAATCACACAATTTAGCAGAGAAAGAGGTCTCGTTAGGAGGTCAGAGGTTATACACCAGCCCAAGCAGCTCACCCGGAAGTCCATGTCCAGGTTGCTGGTAGAAGCCACAGGATCCTTCATGAGGGAGTAGTCAATGCCAACAAGGTCGTCCACAGAACTGCGCACTGCAGGAAGAGGCTCAAGTCACTCACAGCTGTGTGATGTGGGACAAGGTGCTTAACCTCTCTGGGCTCAGAGGAGTCCCACCCATAAAATGATGATACATCCATCCTTCATAGGGTTATCATGAGGGTCAAATTTGTTTGTTTGTTTGTTTGTTTGTTTGTTTTCAGACAGTCTTGCTCTGTTGCCAGGTACCAGGCTGGAGTGCAGTGGCGCAATCTCGGCTCACTGCAACCTCTGCCTGCCGGGTTCAAGCAGTTCTCCTGCCTCAGCCTCCCAAGTAGCTGGGACTACAGGTGTGTGCCACCATGCCCGGCTAATTTTTGTATTTTTAGTAGAGATGGGATTTCACCATGTTGGCCAGGATGGTCTTGATCTCTGGGTGAAATTATTTTTATGTGGAAAGCACTTAGGGCCTGGTGTGTAGTAAGTGCTCATTAATGTTAGTTATTCTTATTACTACTTCTACTGCAGAGGTTTCATCAAATCACTAAACAAGCTGGCATGGGGGGCCGGGCATGGTGGCTCACGCCTATAATCCCAGCACTGTGGGAGGCCAAGGTGGGTGGATCACCTGAGGTCAGGAGTTCGAGACCAGCCTGGTCCAACATGGTGAAACCCTGTCTCTACTAAAAATACGAAAATTAGCCAGGCATGGTGGTGGGTGCCTATAATCCCAGCTACTCAGGAGGCTGGGGCAGGAGAATTACTTGAACCCAGGAGGCAGAGGTTGCAGTGAGCCGAGATTACACCACTGCACTCCAGCCTGGGTGACAGAGCAAGACTCCATCTCAAAAAAAAAAAAAAAAGCGATGGGGTTCCTTTCTCTTGGTTTCTCCTACCTTCTCATGCCTGTGTGTGGCTGTGATGGGACAATATCTTTGCCCCACAGGAGACAGAGGTCATGGCTTAGAAAAAGGGAATTTATGTTAACTGAGCACCTATTTGCTAGGTGATGAAGACAAATGGGATGCCAGTTATCAGCACGCACATATTGAGAACCTTGACAACTATTCTCTCAGATAACCCTCACAGCAACCCCAGGAGGAGGTACTGCCAGCCAAGTGAGTAAACAAGCACTTTGCCCAGAGAGAAATGAGCACTTACCCAAAATCACACAGCAAGTCAGCTACAGAGTCCACATTTGAACCCAGGACTGTTCAACAGCAGGGCTTGGAAGGGGCCTGCTCTGTGGTGCTGCATGACAGCTGCACACCTGGCCTCACCCCCCACCAACTCACCAGGCATGGTGTCCAGGAGGGAGTTGAGCAGGACCGTCCCTGCATGGTAGAGTACGGGGCAGATCTGCGAGGTGGGGGCCAGAGTCAGGGCCTTCTCAAAGTGAGAGCATGCCCACCCTTGCCACCCCGTGACCTGCTGCTGCTCACACCTGCTGGTTGAGGAGGAAGCGCATCCCTGAGGTGATGAACGTGGAGAGAAACTCATACACCTTCCTGCGAGGAGAGGAGAGGCCGGGTGAGCCCAGAACCTGCCCCTGCCCCAGTCCAGGTCCAGGTCCAGGAGAAATCAGTGACCAGGGAAATAGTGGCAGTGGGAATCCTCAGCTTCAGCCTAAATAACAGCTCCTCCATGAAGGTTTTCCAAGAACCAGGCCCAAGTTCCCCCTTCAGCCTGATTCTCAAGACCTCCCAACTTGCTCGCTGCTCCCACCAGCCAAATGAATACACCCACAGTGCCTCAAACCAGCTCTGAGCATCCCCACATCCATCCCTTCCACCCTCTGCATTCCTACCCTGTAATTCTCCATCTGAGCTCAGATGCTTCCTCTTCCAGGCAGTCTTCCCAGATTCCCCTCCTCTGAATCCCTAAAGCACTTTCTTAGTCCCTCTCTCCAGGCCCTGACAACAGATGTTTTTTACTCCAGATAGACTCTGAGTTCCTTCCTGCATTCTCAGAGCCTGGCATATACTTTGATGAATAAATAGAACTGCCAGTGTACCAGCACAAGGTGATAATCCACCATGTTCTTTCCCCCACCCTCTTCTAGAACAAGAACCATATCTCCTTCTCAGCAGCAAAAATTTAAAAATAGGCCAGGCACAGTGGCTCACACCTGTAATCCCAGCCCTTTGGGAGGCCAAGGTGGGCAGAGCATCTGAGGTCAGGAGTTTGAGACCAGCCTGGCCAATATGGTGAAACCCCGTCTCTACTAAAAATACAAAAAAAGTAGCTGGGCATGGTGGTGGATCCCTGTAGTCCCAGCTACTTAGGATACTGAGGCAGGAGAATCGCTTGAACCCAGGAGGTGGAGGTTGCAGTGAGCTAACATTGTGCCACTGCATTCCAGCCTGGGTGACAGAGTGAGACTCCATCTCAAAAAAATATATATATTATTTTTGTTATAATTACTTAGAGATACCAGTTGAGAATCCAGTACATGGCCAACAGTGCATATTAGTCCTCACAATTACTCTTATCTAAGTGGCCAGCACTTAAATATGCATTTATCCTATGCCAAGTGCTGTTCTACATATTTTTACATGTACCAACACAGTCCTGGCAATGAGCTTATAAAATAGGCTTTACTATTATCCCCATGTTACAGATGAGGATATCAAGGCACCAACCTTCAGTGACTTGCCCAAGTTCACATAGCCAGGAAGTGACAGAACTGAGCTTTGGACCCAGTTGGTCTGATTCCCAAGCCTGTGCGCTTTGCATTGCACTAGGCAGATGAGCTGTGGGGCTCAAAAGGGGTGAGCTGGGGTTGGGGATGGGGCTTACTTGAAGGTTCCACTGAAGGCCGCATGCATTCTGGAGACAGAGGCCTGGCAGGAGACATTGGACACTTTCATCCGGCCAGCGGAATCCCGGGAGAGCTCCAGACCAGTGCGGATGGACACACCCTCAGCTGAGGCGTTGATGTAGCCCCCATCATAGCTGCCAAGGGGGTTAATATTCACTCCAGGTAGGAGCTTAATCAGTCCTCAGTGCCCCCATGCATCACGATACCTCTTAGTAAGGTTTCACTTCCTTCCACACATCCTACCAAACCCTCCAATCAACTCTTATGAAGTGGGTATGCTTGTTCCTATTGTACAGATGAAGAAACTAAAACTCAGGAAGGCTAACGGGGTTGCCCACAGCCCCACAGCACCTCCAGCCCTCCTGACCCACCCTCCACTCCCCTGAGGGTGCTGGGTTCTTACAAGAACCAGTAGAGCAGCTGTCTCCGGAACTGCAGCCCCAAGGAGGCATTGGTGATTTGTAGCATCAGTTCCTGCTGTGGCTGGAAATCAAGCTCGGAAGATGTCAGCTGCAGCTCTGTGACCTTCACCCTACGGGAGACCTCAGGGTCAGATCCAGGGCCTAGAAGAGAGCACTCCACCCAACCATAGGAAATGTGTCTGCTCCTCTTTCAAGTCCAGGCTTGGGGAAGGGGGAGTGGGTGGAATGAATTCTTCCATTGTCCCTCAAGTGCCCAACTTAGACTTGGGTGGCTCAAAGTTGAACTTGGGTGGCTGAGAGGTCAGGTCTTCCTGATCCAGGTGTTAAAGTGAGCTTCACTCCCTCACTTAGAAGTCTTGTTTGCTTGTTTGCTGGGCAAGGTAGCTCATGCCTGTAATCCCAGCACTTTGGGAGGCCGAGGTGGGCAGGTCACTTGAGGTCAGAAGTTTGAGACCAGCCTGGCCAACATGGTGAAAACCCCGTCTCTATTAAAAATACAAAAATTAGCTGGGCGTAGTGGCATGCGCCTGTAGTCCCAGCTACTCCGGAGGCAGGAGAATCACTTGAACTCAAGATGCAGAGATTGCCGTGAGCCGAGATCATGCCACTGCACTCCAGCTGGGGCAATAGGGCAAGACTCCCTCTCAAAAAAAAAAAAAATGTCGTTTGCTTGCCCCACCTCCCCTCCCACACCCTAGGGTTGCTAGATCTGGTCTTTTTAACATTTATTTATTTATTTATTTACAGACAGAATCTCTCTGTGAAGCCCAGGCTGGAGTGCCATGGCATGATCTCGGCTCACTGCAACCTTCGCCTCCTGAGTTCAAACGATTTTCCTGCCTCAGCCTCCCAAGTAGCTGGGATTGTAGGCGCCCACCACCACGCTTGGCTAATTTTTGCATTTTTAGTAGAGACGAGGTTTCACCATGCTGTCCAGGCTCGTTTCGAACTCTTGACCTCAGGTGATCCACTCGCCTCAGCCTCCCAAAGTGCTAGGATTACAGGCATGCGCCACCGCGCCCGGCCTAGACCCGGTCTTTTAATAGAGGAGTCCGTTCACTTTGCCTCCATCACCTAAGCTCCGCCCCATATCTCTTAGTCCCCCCCATCCTAAACCAAACGTAGAGCCTTCAGTTCCCCCACCCATCTCATTAGCTCCACCCCGTGCCCAAGATTCCACTCTTATCCATTGGCAAGTTCCTTGACTCCACCTATCTGGTGCTCTTCGGCCACGCCTCACATCCGCGGGTACTGCTGCCTTCTTCTTGGCCCCACCTACCTTCTCCAGGCCACGCCCATCTGCCTGGTCCCGCCTATGATGGCTGGCTAGGCCTTTATCTTTTCGGCCCCATCCGGTTTCTTAAGTTGTGCCTCATCGACTTGGCCACGTCCCCCTCCCGCTCAGCCTCCAGTCTCCCGAGACCCCGAGATTCCCGGGCCCCGCCTCCACTGCCAAGGCCCCGCCCCGGATCGCGAGGCCCCGCCTCTCACTCAGAGATGTTGTAGTAGAAGTGGCCCTCTTTGCCCCGCAGGTCCGGAATGGTGATGGTCTCCAGTTCTTGCTCCAGAAAACGCAGCCCCTCCTGCTTCACTGAGGCAGAAGCGAGACCCTTAGCTCCCACCCACACTGTTGGGGCGACCCCAGCCCCGTCCTTTCCCGTCCGTCCCTGTCTGCCCCTGCGCCTTACCCAGCTCCAGCGCCTTGGAGGTGACGCGGATCTTGCAGCCTGGGAGCTCTGCGTGAGCGCCTACCAGCAGCGCCAGGAAGAGGGCCCCGTAGAGGGCCATGGCGAGCGGGCCTGGGGGTCGGGTGGGGTCGCAGGAGTTATCTGAGAGGTGTAAACCCATTCCTTGGATGTCCAACCATAAGTGGAGACTGGTCTGGATCGTTACCCTCCAGATAACTCTTCGGGGAACTTGGAACCAATAATCTTGCCTCCATTTGGCAGATATGGAAACTGAGGCTCAGAGAGGCGATGCGACTTGCGCTGTGGCTCCCAGAGGATTTGGGACACGGGGGAGGGGACGTCCCCAGTTCCCTCGTGCTATCGCCGCGTGATGTTTGGAACTCCAGGGGACCAGCCCCCACACCCCCAGCAACCTCCCCTTTCCTTTAGCAGTGGGCCCGCGCAGGCTTGCACGTTGCCATGGCAACGACTGCACGCGCATTCCTGGAGGGTGGCTTGCGGTCTCCTAGGCCTCGCGCCCGGGGAGGAGAGGGGTGGCCGACCAGGCCGTGGTCTCTCGGGTCTCCCCGCTCCCTCAGGTCCAGAATGTCTCCCATCAGAGATTCTGCCCGGTGCCCCCCGTGTCAGCGCCCTCCTTCAGCGGCTCTCCTCCCCACCCCGGCTTCAGTGCACCACGCGGCTCGGCGAGGAACCGGGGACGGCATGGGGACGCGCCCCAACTCACTCAGCGGTGGAGCTGGGGGGCGGCGCGGTCACGTGGGGTGGCGGGCAGCTCAGGGGATCCGAGCGACGGGGTCTGGCAGGCAGGGCTGTTCCAGTCGCTTTTATAAAGCCGGGCCTTCCCGACCCCTCCTCCTCTCTGCAGCTCTCCCCTCCTCCCCCAGGGGCTGGGAGGGGACGGGGCGGGTCGCTGGCAGCCGAGTGAGGGAAAAAGGCTGTACAGAGAGCCCCGTGACAAGCCCAGCCGCTGTCTGGACAAGTGGGGGACCCAAGCCCAGGGTGAGGGAAGGAAGTGCAGGAGTCGGCCCCAACAATCCTGCTTTGCTGAGACCTTGGTTCAAATTACAATTACCCATGTCTTCCTAGCACACGATCTTGGGAAAGTCACTTCACTTGGGTCACTGACCCTCAGTTTCTTCCTTCGCTAAATGTGCACGATGATAGGAACTACCTCTTAGGCCTTTATTGCAACAAGGTCCAGGCACAACGTCAGGGCACATTTTTTTCCTTCCCTGCCACCCAAAATCATCTCAAGACCTCCTTGCCTGGCTTTGCGATGGGTCCCACCCATCTGTCTCTGTGTCATCACCCGGAGACCTTAAGGTCCCAGAGACCTTTCCCACTTGGGAAAGCAAATCTAGGCAAGTGCTATCAGCCAAGGAACATACCACACCAGCAACTGGAATCACCAAACAGGAAGGTTTGCCATTTCTCAGGGCTAGTAGATTTTTTTTTTTTTTTAGACGGAGTTTCTCTCTGTCACCCAGGCTGTAGTGCAGTGGCATGATCTTGGCTCACTGCAACCTCTGCCTCCTGGAGAGAGGTTGCTTTGACTTCCCAAAGTGCTGGGGTTACAGGTGTGAGCCACTACACCTGGCCCTTTTTTTTTTTTTAACAAAAAATTATTATTTTATTTATTTAAGACAGGATCTCACTATGACAGGTTGATCTCCAACTCCTGGGCTCAAGCGATCCTCCCACCTCAGCCTCCTGAGTAGCTGGGACTACAGGCACCCACCACCAAGCCCAGCTAATTTTTCTAATCTTTCTTTCTTTCCTTCTGTCTTTCTTTTTTTTCTTTTTTCTTTCTTTCCTTTCTTTTTCTTTTTTCTTTCTTTTTTTCTTTCCTTCCTTCTTTCTTTCCTTCTTTCCTTCTTTCTTTCCTTTCTTCCTTTTTTTTTTTTTTTTGAGAGAATTTCTGCCACCCAGCCTGGAGTGCAATGGCGCAATCTTGGCTCACTGCAACATCTGCCTCCCAGGTTCAAGTGATTCTCCTGCCTCAGCCTCCTGAGTAGCTGGGATTACAGGCGCGTGCCACCATGCCTGGCTAATTTTTGCATTTTTAGTAGAGACCAGGTTTCACCATGTTGGTCAGGCTGGTCTTGAACTCATGACCTCGTGATCTGCCCGCCTTGGCCTCCCAAAGTGCTGGGATTACAGGCATGAGCCACCTCGCCCAGCTAATTTTTGTATTTTTAGTAGAGGCGAGGTTTCATCATATTGGTCAGGCTGATCTCGAACTCGAACTCCTGACCTCAGGTGAGCCACTGGTGGATTTTTTAATGAACCCTTGGAGCAAGGTGCTCTGCACAGTCCCCCCACACCCCACTCCCACTCCCACCTGCACCTACTGCTTACAGGGTTCCCAGACTCTGGGACAGGGCACAGAGTGGGTGCTTGCCACCTTTTGTTGCCAAATGGATGAAAGAAAAGGGAAGCAATAATCATGTCCACTAAGCATGTGTTTAGCCCCAAGTACTCTTCTGGGAAAGATGACCAACTTGTCCTGATTTGCCTAAGACTTTCCCGATTGTGTCTTTTTTTTTTTAAATATAATCCACAGAGTCACAAAAATAGTTCCATTTCCTTTTTTTAAATTTAATTAATTTTTTTGAGACAGTCTTGCTCATTCACCCAGGCTTCAGTGCAGTAGTGCAGTCTTGACTCACTGCAACCTCTGCCTCCTGGATTCTCCTGCCTCAGCCTCCCAAGTAGCTGTGCCACCACACCTGGCTGATTTTTGTATTTTTAGTGGAGATGAGGTTTCGCCATTTTGGCCAGGCTGGTCTTGAACTCCTGGCCTCAAGTGATCCACCAGCCTCAGCCTCTCAAAGTGCTAGGATTACAGGCATGAGCCACCACACCCAGCCTATTTATTTTTTTAGAGACAGAGTCTTGCTCTGTTGCCCAGGCTGGAGTGCAGTGCCATGATCATGGCTTACTGCATCCTTGACCTTCCAGGCTCGAATGATCCTCCCATATCAGTCTCCCCAGTAGCTGGAACCACAGGTATGTGCCACCATGCCTGGGGTTTGGTTTTGTTTTGTTTTGTTTTGAGACAGCGTCTCACTCTATTGCCCAGGCTGGAGTGCAGTGGTGCAATCACAGCTCACTGAAGCCTCGACCTCTTGGGCTCAAGTAATCTTTCCACCTCAGCCTCCTGAGTAAGTGTGACTACAGGCATGTGGTACCACATCCAGCTAAGTTTTGTATTTTTTGTAGAGACAGGGTCTCGCCATGTTGCCCAGGCTGTTCTTGAACTCCTGAACTCAAGTGAACCTCTTGTCTGGGGCTCCCAAAATGCTGGGATTACAGGAGTAAGCCACACTCCAGCCATCCCCAATTTGAAACTGTTCCTGGGAACCCACTCAGTCCCTGGCAAACCTTATAGCTGGTTATCTGAATTCTAGGTAATTTATTTAACCTTAATGACCTATCAAATTGGCACTATTATGAACCCTCTTTAGCAGGAACTAGAGGTTGAAGCAATTCTGTGGCTGCTGTTAGGGAATCCATATACTGTTCATGGAAGAGTGGAAATGGGTTTTTGTTTTTTTTTTTTTTTTGAGATGGAGTGTCGCTCTGTTGCCCAGGCTGGAGTGCAGTGGCACGATCTCAGCTCACTGCAACCTCTGCCTCCCGGGTTCCAGCAATTCTCCTGCCTCAGCCTCCTGAGTAGTTGGGACTACAGGTATGCAACACCACGCCTGGCTAAGTTTTGTATTTTTTAGTAGAGACCAGGTTTCACCATATTGGCCAAACTGGTCTCGAACTCAGGATCTCATGATCTGCCTGCCTCGGCCTCCCAAAGTGCTGGGATTACACGCGTGAGCCACTGCGCCCAGCCAGGAAGGTGGTTTTTATAGCCTGGTAGTTATGTGCTTAGACTCTTGTGTCTGACAGACAAGAGTTTACATCCCACATTGTCAGTTCTTAGGTGTATGACCTTGACCCCTTGCTTAAGCACTAGGAGCTTCAATTTCCTTATCCTAAAATGGAAACAACAATTTAAGGTTATTGCAGTAATAAATGGGCATGGTACATGGCATACCATTAGTACCAAATAAATGCTAGCTATCAGGCCAGGCGTGGTAGCTCATGCCTGTAATCCCAACACTTTGGGAAGCCAAGGTGGGTGGATCACCTGAGGTTGGGAGTTTGAGACCATCCTGGCCAACATGGAGAAACCCCGTTTCTACTAAAAGTACAAAATTAGCTAGGCGTGGTGGCACATGCCTGTAATCCCAACTACTTGGGAGGTTGAGGCAGGATAATTGGTTGAACCCAGGAGGCGGAGGTTGCAGTGAGCCGAGATCTCACCATTGCACTCTAGCCTGGGCAACAAGAGCAAAACTCTGTCTCAAAAAAAAAAAAAGAAAAAAAAAAAGCTAGCTATCATAATTAGGGGCACATACCACACACAAGCAAACAAAGCAGAAAAGGTGTAGAAGGAGAACAGAGAAAGTGTTAAGAGTATCCAGAGGAGGAAGTATCTGTGTTCCTTTTAACTCCAGTAACCTTCTTAGAGCCTGGGTCAAGCAGAAAACTTGGTGGATGTTAGTATTCTTTTCTCTCATTTCCTTTCTTTCTTTCTTTCTTTCTTTTTTTTTTTTGAGGCAGAGTCTTGTTCTCACCCAGGCTGGAGTGCAGTGGCATGATCTCGGCTCACTGCAAACTCCACCTCCCAAGTTCAAGTGATTATCCTGCCTCAGCCTCCCGAGTAGCTGGAACTAGAGGCTCCTGCCACCATGCTCAGCTAATTTTTGTATTTTTGGAAACAGGCTTTCTCCATGTTGTCCAGGTTGGTCTCGAACTCCTGACCTCAGGTGATCCGCCTGCCTTGGCCTCCCAAAGTGCTGGGATTACAGGTGTGAGCTGTTGAGAAATGTTAAGTTGTTGAGAAATGCTAAGTGTATGATTGCTGAGAAATGCTGAGTGAATGATAGAATATATTATTTGCTAGGAAGAACGATGGCAAGGAAAACCTAGCCCCCCACCCCGCACCAAGTAGAAAACTATTTGGGGTATTCTAAAGTGGCAGGACAATATATAAATATCATACACTGGTTAAAACAATTCTTTAAGCGCGGGACATCTGACCCTGCCCCCATGGCTCCCTCGTGGAGAATACTTTTTAATTTGTCTGTGATCAGTGGTAAGTGAGCACCAGCTGCCTACTTGGTATATTTTTGTGTTTTGAGAAAATATCGAACATCTGTTTGTTAATAGTCATCACCTGTTCAGAGAGAATAAATGTGTGGGTCAGAGTCTGCTCGAGGCCTTCAGCCTGGAATGCTGTCAGCCTCTGAAGCTCTCAGCTCGTGAGGCTGCTGGCCCCTCAGATAGTCCCACTTTGTTGCTCTATCTGGGGGAGGTCTGCCTCTTAATTCCTTCAGCGGCGACCTGGTCTCTATGGCTGAGCTGGTCTTGGTAGTGAGCCACTGCACCTGGTCATTTTTTTTTGAGATGGAGGTTTGCTCTTGTTGCCCAGGCTGGATTGCAATGCACAATCTTGGCTCACCACAACTTCCACCTCCCAGGTTCAAGCTATTCACTTGCCTCAGCCTCCTGAGTAGATGGGATCACAGGTGTGCACCACCACACCCAGCTAGTTTTGTACTTTTAGTAGAGACAGGATTTCACCATGTTGCACAGGCTGATCTCAAACTCCTGATCTCAGGTGATCTGACTTCCTTGGCCTCCCAAACTGCTGGGATTACAGGCATGAGCCACCACACCTGGCCTTTTCCTTTTTTAACAAAATTATTATTTATTTAAGACAGGGTCTCACTGTGTGCCCAGGCTGATCTCCAACTCCTGGGATCAAGTGATCCTCCTGCCTCAGCCTCTCAAGTAGCTGTGACTACAGGTAAGCACCACCAAGCCTGGCAGTTTTCTCTCATTTTCTTTTTCTTCCTCTTTTTTGAGACGGTCTCATTCTGTTGCCCAGACTGCAGTATAGCGATGCAGTTACAGCTTACCGCCGCCTCAACCTCCTCAGGCCCAGGTGATACATACCAGTATGTACCACCATGCCCAGCCAATTTTTGTATTTTTCGTAGAGATGAGGTTTCACCATGTTGCCCAGGCTGGCCTTAAACTCCTGAGCTCAAAAGATCTGGCTGCCTCAGCCTCTCAAAGTGCTGGTGTTACACCGCATCTGGCCTTTCCTCTCGTTTTCTTTTCTTTTTTTTTGTTTCTGTTTTTGTTTTTGAGACAAAGTCTCACTCTATTGCCCAGGCTGAAGTGCAATGGCAGGATCTCGGCTCACTGCAACCTCCGCCTCCTGGGTTCCAAGCGATTCTTCTGCCTCAGCCTTCCAAGTAGCTGGGATAACAGGCGCCTGCTACCATGCTTGGCTACTTTTGTATTTTTAGTAGAGACGGGGTTTCACCATGTTGTCCAGGGTGGTCTTGAACTCCTGACCTCAGGTGATCTGCCCACCTCAGTCTCCCAAAGTTCTGGGATTACAGGTGTGAGCCACTGTGTCCAGCCTTCCTCTCATTTTCTTAGCTGAAATATTTCTCGCTATGTTGCCCATGCTGGTCTTAATCTCTTGGCCTCAAAAGATCCTCCCATCTTGGCTTCCCAAAATACTTGTATTATAGGCATGAGCTGCTGCTCCTGGCCTCACTCTTCCTGGCTTTGAAGAGTGAAGGAGAGACTTCCCAGCACTCAAAGGAATGGGAAAGAAATGCTTTTCTAGCTCCAGTTGTATACCCAGATGAATGGGGGCTTCATCTTTGTATCATTTTTATCTCTTGCATGGTCTTGTCCCAGGCAATTCACTGGCCAGTGGCCTAACCCCTCTGGGTTTCAGTTTCCTCATCTGTAAAATGAGGATAATCTAAGTACCTCCCTCTCAGGATTGCTTGTGAGGATTAAATGAATTAATGCATTAAAAGGGTTTAATAAGTACTTGGCGTTTCCTAAGGGCTCAAAAAATGTTAGCTACGATCATTAGCATTATCAGCCATCAGTGGCTTTTCATCATACTGGAACAGACTCCTGCCTGCATACCCTGATTCCCCGGCATAAGATAGGGCCTCCTTTCTCTGTCTCACCTTTCGCCTCTCTTGCCCTTTGCATTCGCCTCCGGCCACACTGGTTTTTCTGTTCCTTGAATGTGCAAGTTCTTCTTGCTCAGGGCCTTTGCATTTGCTGTTCCCTCTACCTAGAAGCTTTTCCACCTGATCTTCCTTGTCATTTTTTCTCAGTTTATTTTATTTATTTATTTATTGAGCTCGCTCTTCATCTCAATAAATAAAGTTGCCCAGGCTGGAGTGCAGTGGTGCGATCTTGGCTCACTGCAACCTCCACCTCCTGGGTTCAAGGGATTCTCCTGCCTCAGCCTCCTAAGTAGCTGGGATTACAGGCATGCACCACCACACCCAGCTACTTTTGTATTTTTGGTACGGATAGGGTTTCACATGTTGGCCAGGCTGGTCTCGAACTCCTGACCACAAGTGATCTGTCCACCTCGGCCTCCCAAAGCACTGAGATTACAGGGTGAACTACAGGTGTGAACCACTGCACCTGGTGTTTTGTCTTAGTTTAAATGGCACTTTTTCAGAGCGGCCTTCCCTTCCTGCCTATCTAGTAGTTACTCTCAATCATATCAGCCTGGTTTCTTTTCTTTATAGGTCTTATTACTATTGAATATTTTCTTTCTTGTTTGTTGTCTGTCCCCATGAGAGCTGGAATTTTGTTCAGCCCTGTGTCCAAGAACCGTGCCTGGCACACAGTAGGTATTGAATAAATATTTACCGAGTGAGTGAACTTGTTTGGAACCCTTGAATGTCCCAGGGCAGCAGGCGATCCCTATGCCATCCCAGATCCTTTGTCACCTCCTGCACCATGTTAGCCCCCGTTCAACTGACCCTAAACACAGCCCTGACCGGCCAGACATGGTGGTTCATACCTGTAATCCCAGCACTTTGGGAGGCCAAGGCAGGTGGATCACCTGAGGTCAAGAGTTTGAGACCAGCCTGACCAACATGGTGAAACACCATCTCTACTAAAAATACAAAATTAGCCAGGTGTGGAAATGCAGCCTATAATCCCAGCTACTTGAGAGGCTGAGGCAGGAGAATCACTTGAACCCAGGAGGCAGCGGCTGCAGTGAGCCAAGGTCGTGCCATTGCACTCCAGCCTGGACAACAAGAGCAGAAATTCCATCTCTAAATAAATAAATAAGTAAATACAGCCCTGACCTGGGCTGGGGGAGGAGAAGGTCAGTCACCAGCCTTGAATCCAGGGCCTCGCCCACTCTTTATTACATGGATTTCCTCTTTCCTCTAAAACATATGGTACACCCAACCCTTACACTTAAGAGTGATGTCGGCAGGTTTGCAGTGTGAGATGGGCTCTGGCCGCCTCATCGAGTCCTCATCACTGGACTTGAGGCATGGAGAGAGCCAAATCCCCAAATCCCCAAATCCCTTCCTACTTTCACTCCTGCTTTTGTTGTTGTTTGTCTTTTGAGGCAGAGTCTTGCTCTGCCTCCCAAGCTGGAGTGCAGAGGCACAATCTTGGCTGGTTGCAATCTTGACCTCCTGGACTCAAGTGATCCTCCTACCTCAGCCTCCTGAGTAGCTAGGACTATAGGCACACACCATCACAGCTGACTAATGTTTGTAATTTTTTTTTTGTAGAGATGAGGTCTCACTATGTTACTCAGGCTGGTCTCCCTCTCCTGGCATCAAGGAATCCTCCCACTTCGCCCTCTGAAAGTGTTGAGATTCCTGGTATGAGCCACTGTGCCCCTTGCTTTGAAGAGTGAAGGAGAGGCTTCCCAGCACTCAGAGGGACAGGAAAGAAAGAAATGACTTTCCAGCTTCAGTTGTGTACCCAGCACAGCAATACTGGTAAAAAGCCAGGATAGCAAAGTGGTTTGGATCCAGAGAGATTTGGTTCAAATCCTGTTTCTGCCTGTTTCTAGAACAAATGTCAGCAATCTGTTCCTGTAAAGGCTAACAAGTACGTATTTTAGGCTTTCTACACCCTGTGGTCCCTATTGCGGCTGCTCAGCCCTACTCTTTAGTATAAAGCAAACATAAACACTATCTAACAAACAGTCTGGGAGCTGGAGTTAGCACACCGGCCATAGTTTACCAACCTCCGTTCCAGAGGAAATGAAAAATCCCTTTCTCGGCTGAGCACGGTGGCTCATGCCTGTAATTTCAGCGCTTTGGGAAGCTGAGGCAGGAGGATTGCTTAAGCCCAGGAGCTCGGGGGTGTAGTGAGCTATGATTGTGTTACCATACTCCAGCCTGGGTGACAGGGCAAGATCCTGTCTCTAAAAAAAAGGAAAAAAGAACACTTGGCCAGGCGCGGTGGTTCATGCCTGTAATCCCAGCACTTTGGGAGGCCGAGGCAGGTGGATCACCTGAGGTCAGGAGTTCGAGACTAGCCTGGCCAACATGGTGAAACCCTGTCTCTACTAAAAATACAAAAATTAGCCGGGTGTGGTGGTGTGCACCTGTAATCCCAGCTACTCGGGACGCTGAGGCAGGAGAATCCCTTGAACCTGGGAGGCAGAGGTTGCGGTGAGCCGAGATTGTGGTGAGCCAAGATTGCGCCACTGCACTCCAGCCTAGGCAACAGAGCGAGACTCCGTCTCAAAAAAAAAAAAAGTTGCTTAACAAACAGAAAGTGCCTTTTTTTTTTTTTTTTTTTTGAGACAGGGTCTCACTCTGTTACCCAGGCTGGAAGGCAGTGGCACGATCATGGCTCACTGCAGCCTCATCCTCCCTGGGCTCAGGTAATCTTCCTCCTATCTCAGCCATCCAAGTAGCTGGAACTATAGGGATGTGCCACCATGTCCAGCTAACTTTTAAAAAAATTTTGTAGAGATAGGATCTCACCGTATAGACCAGATTGATCTCAAACTCCTTCCCTCAAGTGATCTGCCTGCCTCGGCCTCCCAAAGTGTTGGGATTACACCCATGAGCCACCACACTTGGCGAGAAAGTGCTTCCAAATATTAACTCACTTACACTTCATAACATCCTACAAGATAGGTATCATCACCCCTAGTTTACAGATAAGAAAATTGAGGCCCAGCAGTTATTCGCTCAAGTCAGTCTGGCCTCAGAGCCCATGTTTTTAACCAGGCCTCTCTTTCTCTCTTTTTCATTATCCCATTTAACCCTCACAGCAATTCTTTGAGACAGCTATTACTGCCCCCGTTTTGCAGATTTGGAAACTGAGGTTCAGTACGAGGAAGTAACTGGTCCAAGTAAGTAAACATGGGCTCCACTGATCACGGGAGGCCAAGCTGGATTGCTGCCCAACGTGTCAACATGCGCTGCCCTGGCTCCCTCCTCCCTCGCTGGGTCTCCAGCTGTGTTTTCTTTGGATCTCTGCATGGCTTGGAGAAGCTGCGTCAGCCTGTCTCCTCCCCAGCCCATTCCCCACCCCCAACGCCCACCCAAGCTACCCCTCAGGAAGTGATCCCCTTCATCTCACGCTGCCTGAGCTCATGGGCACTGCAGCTCCTGTGCCTGGGTTGGTCAGCATGGGCGTGCCTGGGGACGTGTGATGGGGGACCCAGTTGGAATGAGAGGGGGAGTATCTGAGGAGGACAGATCTCAGGCCAGGAAGACCCTGATTACATCTCTCTAAACAGGGGAAAGGATCATCTGTTTCCAGAATGCAGCTGGACTAAACAGTCCGCATGAAGGCTGGACATTTACCAAATGGGGAAGAGGAATCTGAAGGACTGGGGCTTGCTGAGTTCAGCGAGGGCAAAACTGTGGAGTGGCTTTTTGTGATTTCTAAAGCTGGGAGACCTGTTGTTTTCTTCTTTCTTTCCCATTTCCTCCTTGAAGACCAGTTCCCTTTCTGTGTGAAGAACAGGCCACTTGGTGTCTGAAGTCACTTCCAGATTTGAAACTCAAGGATTCTAAGGTTCCTTACAAGGTGGTGCTTTCCCAAGGTCCTAGATCCTGGGTCATTGCATTCCCACACCTGGTACGTCTCCATTGGGTCCTGGATGCAACTCTGGGCAGTTCGCTCTTTCTCTCTGACTTCCCTTTTCTTTTCTTCTTCATATCCCACCCTCCTTCCCAGTTCCTAAGCCTCTGTCAGCTTAGGCTGACTCTGACTCATGGGGCCCTCTTTCTGTGGTCCTCTAAGCCTCATAACTGTGTTTTCATTATACTCCACATGGGCTTTCCAGCCTCTACTTGTTTCGAGAAAGAGATGGAGGATCCACAACAGTGCTGTCTAGATGTTTGAATTTCATAAGCCAGTCATAACACTTCAAACTAAGTAAAGGGAGAGGGCTCCAAAGCTAGGGATTTTTTCCTTTGATAATAAGGGATAGGCCACCATCTTCGGCCTAAGCTTGTCCCTTTTCTGCAGGGCCTGCTAAAATGTTACAAGAAGTGGCAAACATAATCCAACTTGAATTTTTCCAGGTGCCCTAATACTGCAGTCTTTGGAGTCCCCACATAACCCAGGCTTTTGTCTAACAAGGATTGCCAACCCATAGCCAGGAATCATGAGGCTGTCACTGCCCTTTGGCTGCCTTCCTCTCCTCCACCCAGCTGGATCCATATTTTAGCTCCCCTTCAACTCTGGGAAGTACCAAATCCTGCTCCTTTTCCAAGCTTCTCCATCACAGGTCATGGCACTAGCTTTACCCAGTGCTAAAGTCAAAAACGTAGGAGTCATCCTTGACTTTCTTTCTTTCTTTTTTTTTTTTTTAATACCCCACGTCAGCAAACACCGGTGTCTCTAACTCCAAAAGATGCCCCACCTTACGCCTGTAATCAAAGCACTTTGGGAGAATGAGGTGGGAGGATCACTTGAGCCCAGGGGTTCAAGACCAGCCTGGGCAACGTAGTGAGACTCTGTACAAAAATAATTAGCCAGGTTTGGTAGCACACACCAGTAGTCCCAACTACTTAGGAGGCTGAGGTGAGAGGTTCGCTTGAGCCCAGGAGGTCAAGGCTGCAGTGAGCTGTGATTGTGCCGTTGCACTCTTGCCTGGGTGAAACATCAAGACACTGCCATAAAAAAAAAAAAAAAAAAAAAAAGATATCCCACATGTATACAGTTCTTTCCATCAGCACCAACACTGCTCCAGGCCATTTTCATTGATTACCAGGACAACCTCCCAAGTCTAGTCTCTCTGCACCAATTTAAGTGATATTTTAAAAAGTGGAAATCATAGAATTTTTCTACCCTGCTCAGCATCCTCTCCATCACACTCAAAATAAAACCCAGACTCTAGCCACGCCCCCTGGAAACACTGCAGGTGATCTAGCCCCTGCCTACCTTCCTTTCCAAGCCTGTCTTCTCCTACTGTTGGGAACACACCAAGCATGCCTCAGGCTTTCCTTAATTCTTTTCTCCACTAGACACATCATCCCACACACATACCCATGCAGAATTACTCAGATCCCTACTCAAATGTCACCCCCACAGAGAGGCCCCTCTGTGTCATTACCTGTCGTTCTGTTTGTTTAATTCTTTATTGCCTGTTTCTTCCAGTAGACTGTAAGCTCCCCGGGGCGGGGACAGGAGCCTGGCACTCTTATTCATGGCTGTATGTCCAGTGCCCAGAACAGGGTCTGGTACACAGAAAGTGCTCCATAGATGTTTGTTGAATTCAAGAATGGGGTGTTATTATCATCCCTAGACCCTTCAAAAGGAGCAGCTTTTATGGTGCACTCTGTGGCCCTGATCTAATCCCTGGCTGAGCCTCTAAGCTCTGTGCTTCCTGCTGGTACCACCCATTTCCTTGCATTTATCCGGAATTATCTGGAGCTGGTCTGCAGCCAAAAATGTTATACTTACCTAATCTTTCCAGAGAACTGAGAGATGCCTAAGGTCATGGGAGGTATCCCTATAGGATCTCAGTGGGCTGAGCAGAAATCGGGACTCCTTGACCTAACCCACCTTCAGGCCCCTTCTACCCCACCTTTCAGCAGGTTGGTCTACTCTGGGACCCTGCATGTGCCTTCTTGTGGGGGTGTCTTGTCTCCCACCTGTGTGTTTCCTGGTGTGGGAGAGGCTGCTGGCCAGCTGGAGCTCCCCTCGGTGCCCTAGAGGATACAACTTCAGACTTGAAGTTAGATCACTGGTTCCCAACCCGTTTGCACATTAGCAGCTTTTAAAATCAGGAGGTTTCTGTTTGGTTTTGAATACCCATACCTGGGTTCCAGTCCCCAGGCTTCTGGTTTAATGGGTTTGGGATAGAGCCAGGGAATTGGTGGGTGTTTTTTGTAAAAAGTTCTGTAGTATGATACAATAATAGTAATAATAATAAGACTAATATAAGGGTCACAGAGAAACTAGCACCCTCGTACATTGTTGGTAGAAATGTAAAATGGTACCGCTGCTTTGGAAAATACTTTGGCAGCTTCTTTAAAAGTTGAACAAAGTCCGGTGTAGTGACTCATGCCTGTAATGCCAGCATTTTGGGAGGCTGAGGTGGGCAAATCATCTGAGGTCAGGAGTTTGAGACCAGCCTGGCCAACACGGTGAGCTCTACTAAAAATAAAAAAATTAGCTGGGTATGGTTGTGGGCACCTGTAATCCCAGCTACTCAGAAGGCGGAGGCAGGATTGCTTGAACTTAGGAGGTGGAGGTTGCAGTGAGCCAAGATGATGCCACTGCACTCCAACCTGGGTGACAGAGCAAGACTCTGTCTCAAAAAAAAAACCAAAAAACAAAAACCCACAAATTTACCATACAGCAATTTTGCTCCAAAGGGTCTACCCAGAAAAAATAAAAATGTATGCACTTGTACACGAATGTTGATAGTAGTGTTATTCATAATAGCCAAAAGCTGGAAGCAATCCAACTATCAATTGGTAAGCAAATAGAATGTGGTGTATCTGTATAATGCAACATTATTCAGCAATAAAAAAATGAACTACTGATATATGCTTCAAAATAGTTGAAGCTCAAAAACATAATGCAAAGTGAAAGATACAAGCTGTAAAAGACTATATCTTGTGTGATTCTATTTATACGAAATGTCCAGAAAAGGCCGCTCTACAGAGACAAAAAGCAGGCCAGTGGTTACTAGGGGCTGACAGTGGGAACAGGAGCTGATTGCAAACACGCCCCAGAGATCTTTTAGGATAATGGAAATGCTCTAAAACAGAACTGTGGTGACTACTGTATAACTCTATACATTTAAAAAAATCATTGAATTGTATATTTATTTACTTATTATTATTTAGTAGAGACAAGGTCTTGTCCAGATTGGTCACTAATTCCTGGGCTCAAACAATCCTCCTGCCTTAGCCTCCTAAAGTGCTGAGATTATAGGTGTGCCTGGCCAGAATTGTATATTTATTTATTTATTGAGATGGAGTCTCACCCAGGTTGGAGTGCGATGTCGGCTCACTGCAACCTCTGCCTCCTTAGTTGAAGCGATTCTCCTGTCTCAGCCTCCCCAGTAGCTGGGATTACAGGCACCCACCACCACGCCCAGCTAACTTTTGTATTTTTTTTTTTTTTTTTTTTTGAGACGGAGGTTCCCTGTTGTTACCCAGGCTGGAGTGCAATGCACAATCTCAGCTCACTGCAATCTCCACCTCCCGGGTTCCAGGGATTCTCTAGCCTCAGGATCCCGAGTAGCTGAGATTACAGGCATACACCACCATGCCTAGCTAATTTTGTATTTTTAGTAGAGATGGCATTTTCACCATGTTGGTCAGGCTGGTCTCAAACTCCTGACCTCGGCCTCCCAAAGTGCTGGGATTACAGGTGTGAGGCACTGCACCCAGCCTAATTTTTGTATTTTTAGTAGAGATGGGGTTTCACCATGTTGGCCAGGCTGGTCTCTAACTCCTGACCTTAGGTGATCCGCCCACCTTGGCCTCCCAAAGTGCTAGAATTACAGGTGTGACAGAGTTATATATGTAAAACAGGTAAGTCTTGTAGTCTGTAAATTATACCCTAATAACGTTGTTAAAAAAAAAAAGATTTTCCTAGCTTGGGTTGAGATTTCTGGGTTTGATTTGTCCTGGGAACCCCGTTGGGACCCAGACTTGGTGGGGTGTCCTCTTTCTCTCCTTTCTAGGTCAGTTTTCCGTGATCTCAGACTTTTCAGGAAGCTACTAGCTGTAGCTCTTTTTTTTTTTTTCGGAGAAGTCTGGAATTCTGCAGACTCAGCTCATATGGGAGTAAACATCCTGGCTCTTGACCACTCTGCCTGGAGTGCACAAATGAGCATCACAGGGAATGGGTGGGAGAGTGGAGGGGAACACCACAGGTGGCCCCACCCCTACCCTGATATGAACAAATGCCACCTGGGATGCTGAGCACTTACCCGGAACAAAGGGCTAAATCTGGACTCCGAGGCCCCGGTAACACCTGCACCTCTCTAGCTCCCTGGCTGTGCTCAGGTTGACCAGCTCTCCAAACACATCATCCCCTCTGCTTTTCTTTTTTATTTTTGAGAAGGAATCTCGCTCTGTTGCCCAGGCTGGAGTGCAATGGCACTATCTCAGCTCACTGCAACCCCTGCCTCCCTAATTCAAGCGATTCTCCTGCCTCAGCCTCCAGAGTAGCTGGGATTACAGGTGCCTGCCACCATGCCCAGCTAATTTTTTTTTATATCGCACTAGTCTATTATTTTTTTTCTTTCTTTTTTTTTTTTTAATAATGCCCAGCCAACTTTAGGTATTTTTAGTAGAGTTTCACTATGTTGACCAGGCTGGTCTTGAACTCCTGACCTCATGATCCACCTGCCCAGCCTCCCAAAGTGCTGGGATTACAAGCGTGAGCCACTGCGCCCGGCCTCACACCATCCCTTTCTATACCTCCAGGCCTTGCACAGGCTGTGCCCTCCCCTTTTCCTTGCCTACCTGGAATATCTGTTCTTCCAACAAGAGTCAGCTTATTGTTATCTCCTCTGAAGCTTTCTCCTTTGTGTGCCCACTGCCCCCTGCCCCTGCCATCCCTCCAGAGCCCTTATCTCCCTGTGGCAGAGGGTTTATTTTTATGTCTGCCTCCCACACTGCTGTGTGGGCTCCCTGAAGACAGACCGTCTGTCTGTCTTATTTATCGCTTATTCTCAAGACTCTAGGACAGGCCAAGGGAAGAAATGGCAGAAACAGTACACCACATCAGACGCTTCCAGGGCCAGGAAGACCAAGGGAGACACCCCATTTCTCTCAACTATTCTTGGCCTAAATAGCTTCTCTCATCTGGTCCCAGAATGGCTCGAGAGCCACTCCCTGTGGGAACCACAGTTGGGGTAGAAGCCTCCTTTCCACAGCTTTCCTGGGGCCAGGCCCACTTGCCTTGAAAACTGCCTTTGCATGATTTAAACCTCAGGGTAGGGTCTATAGGCAGCTCAAGCCCAGCCCAGGCAGGGGCAACCGGAGTGGAATCCCGGTTGCCAGGACCTCAGGATGAAATGTGTGGTTTCCTCTCGGCAGCTTCTTGCTGTAGTGGCAGAGAACAAGGGGGTTAAGCCATGTGGACACCTGAGTTGGTTGTTTATGTTTCTGCTTTAGTGTCGAGGCTGGGCTTGGTCCTGAGTTGAGGCGGATATTCTCAGAGACCCTGGCAGCTAGGGACCAGCCAGGAGTGGTGACATAATTTTCAGGGCTAGGGCTGGACGCGGTGGCTCATGCCTGTAATCCCAGCATTTTGGGAGGCCAAGGTGGGTGGATCACCTGAGGTCGGGAGTGTGAGACCATCCTCGCCAACGTGGTGAAACCCCGTCTCTACTAAAAATACAAAAATTACCCGGACCCAGTGGCACACACGTGTAGTCCCAGCTACTGGGGAGGTGAGGCAAGAGAATTGCTTGAACCTGGGAGGCAGAGGTTCCAGTGAGCTGAGATTTTGCCACTGCACTCCAGCCTGGGCAACAGAGCAAGACTCCATCCCAAAAAACAATATTTAGAGCTCAGTGCAATATGAAAATGTGGGACTTTTGTTCAAAAATTAAGATTTTTAAGATGGTGACAGCAGAACATTAAACCAAACACAGACCTTTCTTTTTATTATTTTTATTTTCATTTAATTTTTTTTTTTTGAGACAGGCTCTGCAGTACAGTGGTACAATCATGGCTCACTACAGCCTCGAACTCCTGGACTCAAGCAGTCACCCCTTGCCTCAGCCTCCCAAGTAGCTAGGACTACAGAAGCAGCAGTATGCCCAGCTAATTTTGTATGTGGCGTTTTTTTTTTTTTTTTTTTTTTGTTTTTTTGGTAGATATGGGGCTCTTTGTTGCCCTGGGATTACAGGCATGAGCCACCATATCAGTAAGCATCAGCCTGTCTAAATCTATGCAGCCAGCCCTGGTACGAGATAGAACTGAAGCAGGAGTATTCCTTGAGGCCAGAAGTTTGAGACCAGCCTGGGCAACATAGTGAGATCTTGTCTCTACAAAAAATTTTTTAAAAAATTAGATAGGAGTGGTGGTGTGCTTCGGTAGTCCCAGCTACTCAGGGGGCTGGGGTGAGAGGATCACTTGAGCCTAGGAGGTCAAGGCTGCAGTGAGCCTGGGTACAAAAAGAGACTCAGACTCAAAAACAAACAAAACAAAGAAAGAAAAAAACAACACAAAGGATCCAGGTCATGAGAGAACCTGGCATATTTAGGGAAATTATTAAGTTGTTCATGGTAGCTGGGACTGGATCAAGAAGAGATGGTTTAAAGGTCCGGATCATGAATAAAAATGAATGTGTGTAAAGTGCTTGACACTGCGCATAGTAAATGTTCTGCCTGGTAGCTCATTATAATTCTGCTTTTGTAACCCAAATTAAGGATCTGGGATTTTGTCCTGTAGTCAATGGGGAGACATGCTGGACTTTTAAGCCCAGAGTGACTTGATATTTGCCATATAGCCAGATCCCTGTGGCCCCATGGTAGATTATGAACTAGAAGGAAAGCAAGGCTGGAGGATCAGAAGGCCAGTTTGGAAATTAATAGGTATGGCCAGGCATAGTGGCTCATGCCTGTAATCCTAGCACTTTAGGAAGCCGAGGTGGAGAGAACTGCTTGAGCCTAGAAGTTAGAGACAGCCTGGGCAACACAGCGACCCCATCTCTATTAAAAAAAAAAAAAAAAAAAAGGCTGGGTGTGGTGGTCACGCCTGTAATCTTACCATTTTGGGAGGCTGAGGAAGACGGATCACCTGAGGTCAGGAGTTCGAGACCAGCCTGGCCAACACAGTGAAACTCTGTCTCTACTAAAAATACAAAAATTAGGCGTGGTGGCGCGTGTCTGTAATCTCAGCTACCCAGGAGGCAGAGGCAGAACTGCTGGAATTCAGGAGGCACAGGCTGCAGTGTGCCAAGAGTGTGCCAATGCACTCCAGATCATGTGACAGAGCGAGACTCTGTCTCAAAAAAAAAAAATGGCTCACACCTATAATCCAAGAACTTTGGGAAGCCAAAGGCAGGCAGATCACTTGAGGTCGGGAGTTTGAGACCAACCTGGCCAACATGGAGAAATCCTGTCTCTACTGAAAATATAAAATTAGCTGGGTGTGGTGGTGGGTGCTTGTAATCCCAGCTACTCAGGAGGCAGAGGCAGGAAAATACCTTGAACCTGGGAGGCGGAGGTTGCAGCGAGCTGAGATCGTGCCACTGCACTCCAGCCTGGGTGACAGAGCCAGACTCAATAAATAAATAGATAAATAAGTAAAGCCAAGCATAGTGGCTCACACCTGTAATCCCAGAACTTTGGGAGGCCGAGGTGGACAGATCACTTCAGGTCGGGAGTTCGAGACCAGCCTGGCCAACATGGAGAAACCCCGTCTCTAATAAAAATACAAAAATTAGCTGGATGTGGTGGTGGGTGCCTGTAATCCCAGCTACTCAGGAGGCTGAGGCAGGAGAATCACTTGAACCGGGGAGGTGGAGGTTGCAGTGAGCTGAGTGCCACTGCACTCCAGGCTGGACAACAGCACGAGACTCTGTCTAAAAAATTTAATAAAAATAAAAATAATTAAAAAAAAAAAAGAAATTGGCTGGGTGTAGTGGTTCATGCCTGTAATCCAGCACTTTTGGAGGCCAAGGTGGGCGGATCACCTGAGGTCAGGAGTTTGAGACCAGCCTGGCCAACATGGTGAAACCCCATCGCTACTAAAAACAAAAAATTAGCCAGGCGTAGTGGTGCATGCCTGTAGTCCCAGCTACTTGGGAGGCCGAGGCAGGAGAATCGCTTGAACCCAGGAGGCGGAAGTTGCAATGAGCCGAGATGACGCCACTGCACTCCAGCCTGGGCAACAGAGCAAGACTCTGTCTCAAAAAAAAAAAAAATCCAGATACAAAATAATACTGTATAATTCCATTTATATAAAGTTCAAGGAACAGGCAAAACTATACTGTTACACTGTTTAGGGATACATTCTCAGGTGATACAACTCCAAAAGCAAGGAAGCAATGATCACAAAAGGTAGTTGGAACAGCAGTCACCCTGCAGGGGGCTTCTGCTTGACTGTTCAGTACCATGGCATGATCATGTTTTGTGCACTTGTCTATATGTGTGCTATTCTTTTATTTGGTATATATTTTTGAGACAGGGTCTTGCTGTGTTGCCCAGGCTGGAGTGCAGTGGCATAAACATGGCTCACTGCAGTTTTGACCTCCTGGACTCAAGGCATTCTCCCACCTCATCCCCCCAAGTAGCTGGGACTACAGGCGTGCACTTCCACACCTGGCTAATTTTTGTATTTTTTGTAGCAACAGGGATTTCACCATGCTGCCCAGGCTGGTCTCAAATT
Organism: Cacajao melanocephalus; assembly: GCA_963573385.1. Lineage (NCBI taxonomy): Eukaryota > Metazoa > Chordata > Mammalia > Primates > Pitheciidae > Cacajao > Cacajao melanocephalus. The sequence continues at coordinate 79,465 of CAUYLG010077429.1, forward strand.
CCTGGACTCAAGCAATCCACCCACCTCCACCTCCCAAAGTGCTAGAATTACAGGCATGAGCCACTGCACCCAGCTATTTTTAAGACATGGTCTCTGTTGCCCAGGCTGGAGTGCAGCGGCACTATCGCAGCTCATTGCAGCTTTGACCTCCTGGGCTCAAGCAATCCTCCCACCTCAGCCTCCCAAGCGGCTGGAACTACCGGCCCAGGCCACCATGTCTGACTAATTTTCTTTTAAAATTTTTTCAGGAGGTTGAGGCATGAGAATTGTTGGAACCCGGGAGGCAGAGGTTGCAGTGAGCCAAGATGACGCCACTGCACTCCTCGTGGGCGACAGAGCAAGACTTCGTCTAAAATTTAAAAAAAAAGGGTAACAATCACTACATGTTTTTACACTTTAGTGTAAGTAAGGACTAGCTGGGGACCTTGGAAAGCTTGGCATTCTGTAGGTCAAGAGTGACCATGTAATTTATTGTCCAAAGCAGGACTTTTTTTTTTTTTTGAGATGGAGTCTCGCTCTGTCACCGAGGCGGAGTGCAGTGGCATGATTTCGGCTCACTGCAACTTCTGTCTCCCGGGTTCAAGCGATTCTCCTGCCTCAGCCTCCTGAGTAGCTGAGATTATAGATGCGCACCGCCAGGCCCGGCTACTTTTTTGTATTTTTAGTAGAGACGGGGTTTCGCCGTGTTGGCCAGGCTGGTCTTGAATTCCTGACCTCAGGTGATCCACCCACCTCAGCCTCCCAAAGTGCTGGGATTGCCAGGGTGAGCCACCACACCCGGCCCAAAGGAAGGCACTTCTGAGAAAGGAGGCAATATTAGTAATTATGCCAGGGCAGCAGGCATAAATCAAGATTGGCCCCTGGTCTTCCAGATCTGAGACAGGGCCCAGGAGTCTGGTTTCCCATCAAGCCTCTTATCTGAACTGGAAGCTCTGCGAGAGCAGGAACTGCTGTGCGTATAAGCTGGCTTATTTCTGGAAGGCTCAAATCTACTTGGAGCAATGCTCACATGCCTGTGACATGATCACGGCTAACGCTGATTCAGCACTTAGGAAGCGCCAGGTATTGTGCTGAGGACTTTATATGCAACACCTGACCTTTATGAGGTAGGTGGATTTATTATCTTCCACCGAGGAAACTAAAATTTAAATTGGTTAACTCCTTCAAGGTGGAGGAGCTGGGGATTAAAATCAGATGAAGATCTGAACCCTCGTTCTCAATGCCTCCGTTTGTCTTGAGCCTCCCCCGGCCCGCCCCCACGCTGCATGCAGCCGGGACCACAGACACCTGAGAGGCTGCCCAGCCGGGGCACCTGCAGCCTCTGGCTCTACACAAGCGCCGGTCTGACAGCAGGTGGCAAACTTGTCCTCTTTTCAAACTAGCACTGGAAGGGCTGCTTACTGGTGAGGCCAGAAGTGGGTGGAGCTACTATTCTGACGCCTGCAGGCCCCTACCAAAAAGAATCCTGCAGAAAGCCGGAGGAGCACCTCATAGCTGCCAGTTCCCTGCCAGAGTACCCTCCGTAGCCGGTTAGGAGGCTCAGTGAGGCTTTGAACTGCAACTAATGGCCACAGATATGTCAGTGTTGGAAAGACCCTATGATGCATTTAGTTGATTTCCCATCTTTGCCCAAAACCACCTCTATTACATGCCCCCCAAGGCTAGTTTAAGTCCCTTCTGCTCAAGTGCATTTACAGCTTGGGTTCGATGCGCATGTAGCCCGATCATGGGTCAGGGCTGCGTAACATTCAGCCACCACACAGCACAGAGGCCCAGAGAAGGCACGAGACTGACCGGAAATGGCAGAGCCGCGCGGCTGCCAGGACCCAGGTCTCTGCTAAGTACAGAGCCTGCGTCACTAGGACTCCTCCCCTGGGCCGACCGCCGAGCCACAGACCCCAGCAGGTTCTAAGACGGCCACACGCCCCCTAGTGCGCACGCTCAGTCCAATCCCGCCGCGCACCGCCCACCAAGAGTATCCGGCTCCTGCGGGTGTGCTCGCGGGGGAAACTGAGGCGGGGGCGTGCCAGTGAATTCATTCCTTCCTCAGTCCACTCCCAGGCCTACAAAGCTGTCTCCCCCTCCTCAGTGCCCCAAGGAACAGCAGGGGCAGGAACAGAATGGATGGGAGGAAGGGGAGGGGGCCGAAAGCAAGCTGCGTGCGAGAAGACAGCCGACCCTGCCACACTCAAGATGGCGGCGAGGCCGTGGCGAGGTCCCTCAGAGGCGGTACCAGCGCATGCGCAGCGCGGAGTCCCGGCCCGGGACACAAGATGGCGGCAGCGGCGCTGGGGAGGGCGAGGCGGAGGCGGCAAAACGGGCGGTCGAGCAGAACGTGTAGCCGCGTCCCCTCGAGTCCGCTCCGGGCAGGTAAGAGTCCCAGGAAGCCATGGTCCCGCAGCGAGCCGCGCTAGTGTCTGGGGATCCAAAGCCGAGCGGCGGCGGCCCCTCCGGCGCTTTCTGCTCGGGGCTGCCGCTTGCCCCGGCTCTGTTGCCGCCGCCATCTTAGGCCCGCGAGTGGGCTGCCGCGCCGGTGGCCGAAGTGAGGGAGTTGGGCCCGGAGAGCCGGAGCGGAGCGGCCTCTAGAGCCCCTCCGCTGCTGCCGCCGCCACCGCCTTTGTGTCGGGCTCCGACTCTGAGTCGCCTCAGCCCGGGGGCGGGAGCGCGCGGCGGGGCGGGGGGCGGAGCCCGGGAGATGGGCAGGCGCGCGCGCGCGCCATACAGCCCACCCCCACTGGGGTGCGGGGGAGGGGCAGGTGCGCGCGCGCGCGCGCTGGGGTTCGCCCCTCCTCGCCTTCGCGCGCTCTGGCGCCTGCGCACTTTGTTGGCCCTTTGACTCCGCCCTACTGGGCCAGAGAATTCTGACTGGTACATTGCGGAGATGGTCCCGCCCCACCTTCCTCCAATCCCGGACTCGGACTCTGGTTTCTGGTGGGTTCCTCCGGTTGCGCAGATAGAGTTGTTTATCCTTGAACAGCGGTGATTCTCAAGCTTTGGTATGCATGGGGGTCGGGAAGCCACAGGATAAATAAAAACCTTATCTTAAGAGCAGTTATGTCTTACTGAGAGCGCACAATACTGGACTCTACGCATAGTGGTCGAGTGATTCCGGTTTATAAGCCGGAAAGCAGAAGAAAGGCCCCGAATCCGGGTCTGTCCAACTCCGGGGCTGCTACTTTGGTCACAGACCTGCGGCACTCAAGTCACATGGGAAATTAAAAATGATTTTAATCGCAAAAAAATGGGCAAATTTTTTCAAATGAGTCATCCTGTCTCCAGTTACTCTTAGGGTGCGTTTTAAAAATACTCATTCTTGTGTGCCTCCCCTCCGTTATTTCCGGCTCCTGATCTGCGCAGTGAGGTACAGGAGTCTGAAAATATGTATATATATGTATTTTACAAACTCCGAGAGATGATTCTGTTGCACAGCTGGCTCTGGAAATGCTGCAGTGTCCCCATTTGGCCTCACACTAAGCTGTGCCGTTTGTGCGTAATCTGCAAAGTTCATCTACCCGCTGCATCAATACCACAGGATGTTTTAGGAAAACTATTTTTCAATAAAGGCGAGCAAGATATGTCACATATTGTGTTTGCATGTTTTTATTTTTTGCAAGACATTATTCAGAGCGTGCCTTTCACTTGCTGTGGGAGGCTTGGGATTGTGCCCCCAGATGAATGATATGTATGTATGTTGATTTTTCTGTGGTCTAAGGGTACTTTGTTTTTTAAGAGGTGAGGTCTTGCCTTGTCACCCAGGCTGAAGCACAGTGGCATGAACATACCTCACTGTAGCCTCGAACTCCAGGGCCCAGGTGACTGTTGCACCTCAGCTTCCTGAGTAGCTGGGATTGGAGGTGCAATTTTTTTTTTTTAATTTGGGCCTGGCGCAGTGGCTTACGCCTATAATCCCAGCACTTTGGGAAGCTGGGTGGATCACTTGAGGCAGCTGGATCACTTGAGGTCAGGAGTTCAAGACCGGCCTGGCCAACATGGTGAAACCCTGTCTCTACTAAAAATACAAAAAATTAGCCAGGTGTGGTTCTGCACGCCAGTAATCCCAGCTACGTGGGAGGCTGAGACAGAGAATCGCTTGAACCCAGGAGGTGGAGGTTGCAGTGAGTTGAGAATGTGCCATGCACTCCAGTCTGGGCAACAGAGGGAGACTCCTATCTCAAAAAATAAAAAAAAAATTTTAAAACAAAAAACCGATCAAGCAAAAAACTTTATTTGTTGTAGAGCTGAGGTCTCATTATGTTGCTCAGGCAACTTCTGGCCTCAAGAAATCATCCCACCCCAGTTCCCAAGTTGCTGGAGCCACTGTGCCCAGCCTAAGGGTACCTGAGTTGGCAGGACTGCCTATAGAGTTTGTGGGTCCCAGTGTAGAAAATGAAAATGTGGGCTCCTTTTTAAAAAGTTATTAAAAATGTTAAGACAGTGACCGCAGAACATTAAACCAAACTCAGGGCTTTCCTGAATGTGGGGACCTGTGCAGCTGCACAGGTCAAGTGCCCATTAAAGCAAACCTATTGGTAACTTTCATCCCCTGTGTTCCCTCATCCTCATTCCTGGTGTGTCCTGCCCTGTCCTGGAGGCTCCCAACTTGCTCTTTGTTTTTGCCCCTTTTCTTGTCCCTGCTCTGCAGCATCCCACAGGTCTGTAACTCTCCATTTTCCTATTTGCTCTCCAGCTGCTGATGCAAGGAATCCCCTTGGCCCCCGTCCACTCCACTGCTGACCAGCCCATCCGCCTGTGCTGAGTCTTCCTGCAGGCCTTTCCTCGCCTCTGTGGGACCCTGTGGGGGTCCATCCGGCTGGAGAAGAAAACCCTCTCATGCTAGCGTTGCAGACCTCAGAGGGTGAGAGAAAAGGGGGACTTCAGTCTTGAAATCTGTAGGCTCAGCCCCCAGGGCACCAGGAATTCTTCCTTCCCAGAGAATCAAGGCAGCTTTGTGTTTTTTTTGTTTTTTTTTTAACCTTGGTCAGTGGTTCTCAACCTATTTGTTATCAAGGCCCTTATTGTTGTAAATATGTCCTATTGTCCCCTGTATTTTTGTTTGCCAAACTGTACCGCTGGAGGAACCATTCACTTTTCCCTTTCTCAATTAACAAAGACGTCTATGACGGAGTGTGCAATAAAATCAGTGTCCCAGTGATTTCTATTGATGTCTTCAACAACCAATCAGAGCGTCTGATCAGCATGAGATAATCATTATGACCACAATGAGTTGATAAGATGTCAGCATGAAAAGATAACTGATGTTTAAGCCTGCCTTGTGGTCTTGTGGGTAAAAAGTTTGATATCTTTTGGGTGGTGTGACCTAGTGAAAACAGTTCTATCTCGGCCCCCAGGTGTCTTTAACAGCCCTAGGCCAGAAGCACCTGAGGCTTATGCTGGGTTTGCTTTGGGTCGGGGAGGAGGGAATACAGATTTGAAGGAACTGACCTCCCTGCTGGTTCTTACAGTAAATATCCACCTGGGGATTATGAAGGGCTGAATTAGTCCTTCTCGGTTGCAGTGGTTCTTTTAGCAACAGATTGCTTCCTGCTGTGTAGTGTAAAATAAGGTGGCCAATTAGATTCCATGCCCTTCCCTAGTGTGCTTTGTTCCTTTTAGATTTTACTGGATGGGAGGGTAAAATCACATCTCCTCCTGAGAGTTGTTACTATTCCTTCTTGTAGGAATCGCTTCTTAAGGGCAGATCCTGTTCTGTCTTGTTTGCTGCTCTTGCTGCTTTGTAAATATTTGCAGAATCAATAGTGCTCCTGTTGGGTTCAGGTCCTGTGCTGAACCCTGCAGAGAGCTGAATTGGACCCAATTCCTATTCCTGGAAGTTCTGACAGTTTAGTGGAGAGACAAACTCAGATGATAGACCAGACCATCTGAGTGCTACGACAGAGTTGTTCACGGCCCTTAGGAGGGACTCTGACCACTTGGCCTAGGGAGGGGAGAGTCAAGGAAGGCTTCCTGAAAGATAAACCTGTAGCAAGCCAGGCAGAGAAGAGGGGGAGGGGCATTTTAGGCAGAGGAAGCAGCAAGAGTGCACCCATTGAACAGGTGTAATTGCAGTTAGATCCCAGGGCTGCTGCTGTGGCACCATGCTGGCCCTTTAGGATGAGACCCTATTGGATTTCTCCATATCCGTGCGTGGTCACTGGGGCCTCTGGGTGGATTGTAATTGGCGGGTGAGGGGGTGGAGCTGACACTTTTCGGTCCTCTGTGTGGCAGGTCCTGTGTGGGTGCGGAGATGGCCAATGAGAATCACGGCAGTCCCCGGGAGGAAGCGTCCCTGCTGAGTCACTCCCCGGGCACCTCCAATCAGAGCCAGCCCTGTTCTCCAAAGCCAATCCGCCTGGTGCAGGACCTTCCAGGTACCGAGGGGACGCTGCAGTGGGGTGGCAGGGTAGGAAGGGCACCCTGGGAGCAGCCCTGACCCTGGTTGGGCCCCATGCCTGTTTGCAGAGGAGCTGGTGCACGCAGGCTGGGAGAAGTGCTGGAGCCGGAGGGAGAATCGTCCCTACTACTTCAACCGATTCACCAACCAGTCCCTGTGGGAGATGCCTGTGCTAGGGCAGCACGATGTGATTGTGAGTGCCAGCCTAGGGTGGGGGTCTCAGAGTGGCACCTGGGCCTTCCCCAGGTGTACCCTGAACGGTTGTTCAGTGCCCAGCCCTGTGCTAGCACTTGCAGGTACAATGACAAGCAAGACAGTGCCTGCCCTCATGGAACCTACACTCAGGGTAGACTGACAAGTAAACATGGTTGTGCAGCCGCTGCATGGTGGGCACTGTGCAATGATGCAGGAATGAACAACACAGACTTGCTCCCTGCCATCGCAGAGCACCCATAGGATGCTAGGAGACTGTGCGATTACGGTTGCGGTCCTCATATGAGGAATAGTGTTAGAGTACATCGGGATCCTGACCTCCTCTGGGGAAGGCAAGGAGACAGGAAGAACTCTGAGAGTGAGTGTTTAAGGCGAGCGGGTTAGCAAGTGAGTGGGGAGGAAAAGAACATTCTAGGATCTGACATGTCAGGGTGACGGGAAGTACAGGCATGGGCTGTTTGGTGAGAACATGGGCTTTTGGGTTCATCTCAGCTGGGGCAGCATTTCTTTAGTAGGCACAGTCGAGACAGTTGGCATCTCGGTTTTGCAGGTGAAGACATTGAGGTTCGCAGATGGGGAACAGCTGGCCCAAGACCTCAGTTAGTAGTAGGCAGAGCAGGATGCACAGCTGATGTGAGTTCAGGCCCACACCACTCACCACCATACATTCTCTTGGCACGGCATTACCAAGAGTCTCATCTGCAGGCCTTGCTTTTCACGACAATAAGTGGTTTTGAGTTTTTCCTTTATTCCTGACTTTCACTCTGTTCTTGAGGAAAATAACATGTAATGAGCACTGATCTCATGCCAGATGCCCTGTTAAGCAAGTCATATTCACTGACTCATTTAATAATCTCAGTGGTGACGTAGGGCTTAGCACAGCCATTCTGAAAACAGGAAGGGAAGTAACACACCTGGTCACAGTTGCAAGTCACAGGCTAGACTGGAGCCATGTTTTCTGCCTGTATCCCCACCCCTCTGCTCTTCTCTAAGGAGTAGGAGCGGGGTGGGAGGGCATGAGGATTCAGTGTCCTGGGGCCCTTAAGCCACTGGCCCTGGTTGCAATTCTGCTGGTCTCCCTCCACCAGTCGGACCCTTTGGGGCTGAATGCGACCCCACTGCCCCAAGACTCGAGCTTGGTGGAAACTCCCCCGGCTGAGAACAAGCCCAGAAAGCGGCGGCTCTCGGAAGAGCAGCCAAGCGGCAATGGTGTGAAGAAGCCCAAGGTGAGTGTCTGCAGCCAGGAACCATCTGCCGAGCGGCCAGCTCAGACAGGAAGCCCACAGGCTCCCTGCAGGGGCTGGGCATCGGCAGGCTGGCCAGAAGGGGGGCCCGGGACATAGTTCACCAGGTGTGCACTGTTGGAGCCTCTCTGGTGAATCTCCTGACCTGACACCTCTGTGACTTTCACTACAGATTGAAATCCCCGTGACACCCACGGGCCAGTCGGTGCCCAGCTCCCCTAGTGTCCCAGGAACCCCAACGCTGAAGATGTGGGGTACGTCCCCTGAAGATAAACAGCAGGCAGCTCTCCTCCGACCCACTGAGTGAGTCCCTACTGATTGGCTTGGGGGCACCCATTGCTAATGCCAGCCTGTCTGGGACTGTAGGGTGTGGCATGGGTGGGCAGGGCATTCTCATCACTCCTCTCTGTGCCCCAAGGGTCTACTGGGACCTGGACATCCAGACCAATGCTGTCATCAAGCACCGAGGGCCTTCAGAGGTGCTGCCCCCGCACCCCGAAGTGGAGCTGCTCCGCTCTCAGCTCATACTGAAGCTTCGACAGCACTACCGGGAGCTGTGCCAGCAGCGAGAGGGTACCTGCCTCTGGGCCACGGCCTCCTTTATTTTCACCCACCTTTAGCAAGAGCCAGGCTTGGCCAGGCCAGCTTGGGGATGGCGCAGTGGGGCCCAGTGGTGAGCCATGATCATGCCACTGCATTCCAGCCTGAGTGACAAAGCAAGACCCTGTTTCAAAAAAACAAGAGTGTCTATACCTTAGGATTATCAAGGAGTAAGTGAAATGGATAAGCATTAAATAAAATATAGTTTTTAATTTTTTTAAGAGGATCTCGCTGTGTTGCCCAGGTGTGTCTTGAACTTCTGGGCTCAAGCCATCTGCTTGCCTTGGCCTCCCACAGTGCTGGGATTACAGGTGTGAGCCACCATGCCTGGCCTAGTTTTTTTTTGGTTGTTTTTTGTTTTTTTAAGACGGGGTTTCACCGTGTTTGCCAGTCTGGTCTTGAACTCATGATCTGGTGATCCACCCGCCTTGGCCTCCCAAAGTGTTGGGATTACAGGCGTGAGCCACTGTGCCTAGCCTCTAATTCTTATGATTAGTAAATAAACCTGTTTACAACTTTGCTCAAATATATAATCCTCTGCCCTCTCCCCTCTTTTTTTTTTTTTTTTACATTATATAATACTTTCTATTCTTTTCTTTTGAGACAAAGTCTCACTCTGTCACCCAGGTTGGAGTGCAATGGTGCAACCACAGCTCACTGCAGCTTCAACCACCTGGGTTTAAGTGGTGATCCTCCCACCTCAGCCGCTTGTTTAGGTGATATGCCCAGCTAATTTTCTTTTTTTTTTTTTTTTTTTTTTGGTAGAAACAGGGTCTCACTCTGTTGCCCACGCTGGTCTTGAACTCCTGGGCTCAAGCGATCCTTCTACCTTAGCCTTCCAAAGTGCTGAGGCTACAGGTGTGAGCCACTACACCTGGCTACTTACTAACACTATAAAACTAGTGATTTTTAGAATATATTTTGGGAAATCCAGCCTAGAAGCTTCTGAAGTGGGACTGTGTCTTGCTCACTGCCGAATGCGGTGCTTCCTATATGTGCCAAGCTCCAAGTGGGACTGCTTGACTAAATCCAGGCCTTCAGCAGCTCTCCTGTCCTCCAGGCATTGAGCCTCCGCGGGAGTCTTTCAACCGCTGGATGCTGGAGCGCAAGGTGGTGGACAAAGGCTCTGACCCCCTGTTGCCCAGCAACTGCGAACCAGTCGTGTCACCTTCCATGTTTCGTGAAATCATGAACGACATTCCCATCAGGTACAGCCCCACAGCTGGGGATGACCCTGGGCCATTTGGTTTCTGTGCCCAGTCATGTATAGAAGGTCTCTAACTCTGCCCACTCTCTAATGCAGGTTATCCCGAATCAAGTTCCGGGAGGAAGCCAAGCGCCTGCTTTTTAAATATGCAGAGGCCGCCAGGCGGCTCATCGAGTCCAGGTTTGCCTTTGTTTCCTGCCTCAGGAAAGATGGGTCTGTGATCAGAGTGGGAGGTCATAGGCCATCTGGCCCGGTCTCATGCAGGGCTGTCACTGCTCTTGGTGGCAGAAGTGGGGCCAGCTCCCAAAGGCAGAACAAGGGCTGCAATGTAAGCCTAGGGTTTGATGCCCAGTAAGCCCATGAAGTGGGATGAGGAGGGTGGAGCCAAGCCATTCCTTTCTTCCGCCCTTGACTGGCAGGAGTGCATCCCCCGACAGTAGGAAGGTGGTCAAATGGAATGTGGAAGACACCTTTAGCTGGCTTCGGAAGGACCACTCAGCCTCCAAGGAGGACTACATGGTGAGTGGGCCCCTGGGTGAGGAGGCCAGTTTTAGGGCTCTGTGGCTACTTCCTCCAGGAAGCCTACTCTACCTGCCCAGGCTGGGCCAGGCCTCCCCCAGTGGCCTCTTCTTGTGCAGTACAGCAGACCTTTATGTTTGTCAGTCCCCAGACTCATGACTGGGGAGGTGTTTCTCTAGACTCCTCCTGGCTTTCTCCGAAAGAACATTTCCGTTAACAATCTTAATGGAATCTTATGCTTGGCCACACACCACAGGTAGCTGCCTTTCAACCTAATAACTGTTCAGCATCTCCCTTGAGTAGAGTTTTGGAAGCAGATTGATGGCCTGCTTTTTCTTGGGTGTGTGTGTTCATATCATAGTTAAGAACTACCATCAGATTCAATTCCCTATTCTTAATGTGTCCAAAACAATTCTGTTTTCTGGCCAAAACCTATCACTTCTTAAACCTCTCCACCAGCACTAGCAATGGGCTTTCTTTTCAGGACCATATTTCACAAGAGACAAGGTTTCGCACTTCACGATAGTAACTGTGTACTTGACACGTAGAGAGTGACAAAGGTAGGTGTACTCACTAGCCAGAGTGACTCATTCTCACTCTTCAGTTTTACACGTGTGATTCAGCAAAATTACAAGTCCCAACAGTCATCTTTGCAAGTAGCTAAAAGCTCAAATCTCAAGTCTGCAGCAACCAAGCACCCTGTTTTGTAATTGTCTTTCCCCAATAGACTGCAAACGGTGTAAGCTGGGACCGTGCTGGTTTGTCTGGTTTTCCAGTAATTATCATGGGATCTGGCAGTGTAACCCCAACAAAAGCTACTGGCATTTATTGTACAATTACTGTATGCCAGGCGCTTGGTAAGCCCTTAAGGGAAATGATCACATGTAATATTCAAACTGCCCTGTTAGCTATCTCGTGTCCCATTGACACTTGAGGAATAAGATTCAGAGAAGCCAGGGGATTTGTCCAAGTGACACAGCTAGTCAGTAGCAGAGCTGGTTCAAAACAAGGACTGCTGGACTCCAACAGCCCTGCACTTACCTGCCAGCCCAGCTGAGCCCCTTTGGCCTCCACTAGCGCCCTGATCCAGAATGTCTCCTCCAGGATCGCCTGGAGCACCTGCGGAGACAGTGTGGCCCCCACGTCTCGGCTGCAGCCAAGGACTCCGTGGAAGGCATCTGTAGTAAGATCTACCACATCTCCCTGGAGTATGTCAGACGGATCCGAGAGAAGCACCTTGCCATCCTCAAGGAAAATAACATCTCAGGTAGGGGAAAGGTGGAGCAGGAGGCAGCTGTGATGCCATCAGCCCTGTGCCTTGATGGAAGGGACAAATGAGGCCGAGCCTCAAGGCCAGGGACTGGTTTGGGGCAGAACCGGCTGTGTCCTTTGGCTGGACTGCTCTGGGCAACAGGGAGAAGTAATAAAGGGAGAACCAGATGGTGGTGGTGAAAGGCTGGGAGCTGTAGTTAGGTGTACCTTAGTTTACATCCGTTCTCTGCAAGCCTCACCTTCCCCAGACTGAAGTGTAGCACGTGGTGGTAGGATTGTGAGTACTGACAGGTAACTCAAACCGCTTGGCCCAAAAACATCCCCAAATAAGGGATCATCACTATTACGATGACGGCGATGCAGTTCTTGTACTTCTGCCAGACAGCAGGACCCCTAGCCCTGAGCCTACTTGTCTACCAGCCCCAGGGCACGACAGATGGGGGCCTGCTTCAGTGCTGAGCGTGTTGACACAGGCCACCAGTTTCTGCCCCAGCCATTTGCTTGGCTGGTTTCTTTTTATGGCTTTTGTTCCCTTTTTACTGAACTGGGCAACAGTATACTGATTTGTGGGATGGGACTTCCCTCTCGGTGCAAAGTATATGGCACACAGCAGCTGCAGCGTGAGAATGAGCAGTACGGACCCTCACTGCTCTCCCTGCCCACAGAGGAGGTGGAGGCCCCTGAGGTGGAGCCCCGCCTGGTGTACTGCTACCCAGTCCGGCTGGCTGTGTCTGCACCCCCCATGCCCAGTGTGGAGATGCACATGGAGAACAACGTGGTCTGCATCCGATATAAGGGAGAGATGGTCAAGGTCAGCCGCAACTACTTCAGCAAGCTGGTAAGAGCTGCGGGGAGGAAGGCCTTAGCTGATGGATGAGTTGGAGCCTGGGATCTTTCCTGGGCAGAGTCTCCAGCAAGAGGCCAGTAATGAGGACGTGAGGGAGCACTGCTGAAGGCCATTCCTCTCTGTCCCACCCCACAGTGGCTCCTTTACCGCTATAGCTGCATTGATGACTCTGCCTTTGAGAGGTTCCTGCCCCGGGTCTGGTGTCTTCTCCGACGGTACCAGGTACAGGCCTGGGGCAGCAGGGAGGGCTCTCCAGGAGGGAACAGAGAGGCTGAGCCCCAGGCGCTGACTGTGGCCACTCCGCAGATGATGTTCGGCGTGGGCCTCTATGAGGGGACTGGCCTGCAGGGATCGCTGCCTGTGCACGTCTTTGAGGCCCTCCACCGCCTCTTCGGCGTCAGCTTCGAGTGCTTTGCCTCACCTCTCAACTGCTACTTCCGCCAGTACTGTTCTGCCTTCCCTGACACAGATGGCTACTTTGGCTCCCGCGGGTAAGAGCCAGGGGCTGCCCTTTACCTAGGCCAGGGAGGTGGTCTCCAGAGCACAGGGCCTGCCTTAGCCGACTGTTTCCTGGGCTGTAGTGTCAGGCAGGCTTGGGTGGAGTCCCTGCCTCCACCTCTTACCAAATATGTGACCTTGGACATGTTGCTTAACTTCTGGGAGCCTGAGCTTTTCTGGCTCTGGGCAGGCATATGACACCCCTAAGCCGGCCTGTGGGTTTCTCAGTGAGTCAGCTCAGGGTGGAATATGAACACATGGTCCCAGGCCCTGAGAGGAGTGAGAAATGGGGCCACAGACGTCAGAGGCCTTACAAACTAGGGGTGCGGGTAAGAAGACGAGAAAAGGTAATGCTGTCTCCAGGAGGAAGAATGGCCAGGACCTCCAGAGGGCCAGAGCTCAGCAGCTGGGGATCTTGGGTGCAGCTTCTGCTGCGGTGGTGGCAGGCTGAGAACTGGATCCAAATTCCAGCTTGGTGAACATGGGCATCCCAGCCTGAGCCTCACTCACTGTCCTCATCCATTCAGTGGAGATGATCATGCCTTATGCCGCAATGAATTAGGGTGAATGCTGGCCTCTGGCCAGGCCATCTCTTCAGTGTGGCTGCCTAGGGGTGGGGGTGGTACCTGTTTCTGGTTGAGGGACTGGGTCCTGATGGGACTTAGAATGCTCACTCCTGTCCCCAGGCCCTGCCTAGACTTTGCTCCACTGAGTGGTTCATTTGAGGCCAACCCTCCCTTCTGCGAGGAGCTCATGGATGCCATGGTCTCTCACTTTGAGGTGGGTACACTGCCAGGGTGAGGGGTGGGGAACAGGCCAGATTGCCAGCAACCTGGGAGGCAGCCCTGACACCCACCCTGTGTCCCCTCCCACAGAAACTGCTTGAGGGCTCACTGGAGCCCCTGTCCTTCATTGTATTCATCCCTGAGTGGCGAGAACCTCCCACACCAGCTCTCACCCGCATGGAGCAGAGCCGCTTCAAACGCCACCAGCTGATCCTGCCTGCCTTTGAGCATGAGTACCGCAGTGGCTCCCAGCACATCTGCAAGAAGTGGGTGCCAGGGAGGGCAGGGGAAAGAGGCTGGACTGGTCAGGCTGGGCTCACCAGGCCAGGCCCAGCCCCACGCTGAGCTGTTGCCTTTGCCTGCAGGGAGGAAATGCACTACAAGGCCGTCCACAACACGGCCGTGCTCTTCCTACAGAACGACCCTGGCTTTGCCAAGTGGGGGCCGACGCCTGAACGGCTGCAGGAGCTGAGCGCTGCCTACCGGCAGTCAGGCCGCAGCCACAGCTCTGGTTCTTCCTCATCATCCTCCTCGGAGGCCAAGGACCGGGACTCGGGCCGTGAGCAGGGCCCCAGCCGGGAGCCTCACCCCACTTAACATACCCTGCGGGGAGGAGGAGCCCCAGGGGTGCTGGTCTGGACTGCTGGGACTCGGGGCCCCTGGGGTGGCAGCAAGACCCCGGCTGTCACTGATACACGGAGATTCTGGCTTTGCCAAGGCTCCCCTCCCTGCCCATCCCCAACTCCTCACCTCAAACTCCTTCCAAGTCCCGTGTATATAGGTCCTCATGCCTTCCCAACCCCACCCCTCACCCTGTTCCCACCTTGTTTCATTTGTAAAAGGAAATACAGAAACCCCCCCAAGAATGTGTGAGGGTCTTGAGGGCAGAGAAGGCTTAGGCAGCTGGAGCTACTTCTGGGACCACACTCCCTTTCCTCTAAGCATCTCCTTTTCATGGCCCCTGGGCACCTGAGGTCTCACACAGCTGGGTCCTTGGCCTCTGCCTGTGCTCAGCCGGTCTGAAGAGTCCAAGGCCCTGCATCCCCTAGTTCCAAACCCCCCCTAGCAGGGCCTGCATGGATACCCTTGGGGATCAGAGGATGGGAAGCTGTGCCTGTCCCTAACCCAAAAGTCAAACTCTAGCTGGCCTTGGATCCCCACAGTGAGTGGACAGCTGGGTGTGCTTCACAGTTGAGGCTCAGGAGAGCAGCCTCAGAGCCACCGGGGCCTTGGTGCTGTGGTGCCCTCTGAGGAGGGCCCGTAGTTACAGAGCGCATGCTCCCTAGGGCCCAGGGAGGAAGCAGGTCTGAAGGTGCTGGCTGGGGCTCTCGCTGGCTCAGCTGCCTCTCTCGTTGCCAGGCCTCTGCAAGGGTCTGCCCTGCTGGTGGATCACCAGACTTACTTACTTACAGAGGCAGGGCAGGGCATGCTATGGGGCCAGACAACCTCTACCTCACAGGACCTGGCCTGGTTCAGGCTGCAGCAGCAAGCAGACAAAGTAAGCTGGTCAGGACTGGACTCCGGTCCCTTTATTGAGACTGAGAGACCAGTGGGTCTATCCAAACAAAAATAAATTTCTTTCTCAAAGCCTGCCTGCAGGCTGGGGCACCCAGCACATCCTGGCTAGGGCCCATGGCTGCCCCTAACCCCAACACAACAGGTCTGGCTCCCTAGGAATGACAGGATGCTGGCTATCCAGTATCTAGAGATCCTAAATGAAGGAGGAGGTGACTCCTGGTGGTCCCCTACCCCCAGGAGGGCTGGCCTCAAATCCATGATCTGTGTTGGGCCTTCGGGGCTCAGTCATCGGCCAGGGTGATGACGTCGTACTCGATGCCCTGGTGCTGCAGCTGCTGAATGTGTTCAGGCACTGCCTCCTCTGTGCCAAACAGGCCCTGGGCTTGAGCCATGGCAGCATCAGCCACTGCTGCCAGAGGAGGGGAAAGTATGGTGAGCTGGAGACTCAGGAGCTGGGCCCAAACCCAGCCCCAGCCCCATGCTCGTCGGGGTCCAGCTCCGTACCTGTGACAGCTGAGTGTGCTGCGGCCTCAAGTTGAGCCTGTGTGACTAGCTGCTGGCCTGGGGACACAGGCACATACTGGATCTGGAGGAGAGACGCTGATAAGATGCTGGCCTGGAAAAACTCCCTGTGCCCCAGGTCTCCCTGTCCCCCCAGGGCCCTACCTGGGACTCCTGAAGGAACGGGGCTCCTTGTTCATACTGGATGTGTGTGATCTGGCCCTCCTGTACCTGCAGAGAGGAAGCCAACCTGTGATCCTGGAAAGAGGTCATGCAGCCCTTTGCCTCACCCCACCCTTATCCCAGGCCTGACTTACCTGGATGTGATGGCCCTCGGGGACCACAACATATTCCTGGGGGAGCAGGTGCTGGACACCATCCTGGGAGATGATGTATTGCACCTGTGGGAGAAGGGTGGCGAGGAGGCAGGTGCTGAGGCCCCACCCACCAGGAGCTCAGCTAAGAAGGCAGAGTGGAAGACCAGGGACACCCACCAGCAACAATGCAGTTGTTGACAAGCATGGACCCCAGGAGGGGTGGTTTGGGAAGTATTACTCCTCCCTGAGGTGGGTTCTTGGGAGGAAGGGTAGGAGGTCACAGCTGAGGGGATCAACGGTAGCTTACCTGGTTGTCGGAGGTTACCAGGTGCTGTACGGTTTGGCCATCTGCTGTGGTGATCTCTTGGATGTAGGTGGCTTCCTCCTGCCAGGACCAAGCCAGCTCTGCCTCAGTTCTCTACTCTAACCCCTGCCTGTCACTGGCCAGAGGGCCCCCCAGCCCTGACTTTTACCTGATTGGTCACTGTCTGTTCCTGGGCGACAATGATGTGTTCCTGGCCCAGTGCCTGCTGCAGCCGCTCTGGGCCCAGGACCCCGTGACTGGACTGGAGTGCAGCTGGGCAGAAAGGAGAGGAGGCTCACCTGGGGTGCAGGAAAACCTGCAATGCCCCAGCCTCCACTGTGCCCAGAGGTGCTTTTTGGGGCAGTGGCCCAAGTCTGGATCTACCTCGGTGCCCACCCTGTGGCCCCAGGGGCAGCTTACTGTGCAGGGTGGCCAGTGTTTCGTCATCACTGTTGAGAATGATGGTCTGGGTTGGAGTTTGGGTAGGGGCCCGGGCTGTAGGGGTTCCCGACTTCCTCCCATCAGGACTATGCAGTCGCTGGATGTGGAACTTGAGGTGCCCATTACGGTTGAAACTGAGGAGATGAAAGGTGTCTCGGGTTAGCTCCCCCATACATGCCCAGCAGTCTCCACCCACTGGTATCTGGCCTCACCGCTGCCCGCAGAGGTGGCACGCAAAAGGCTTCTCCTTGGTGTGAGTCAGCATATGCCGCCGCAGGTCCTTCTTGTTCTTGGAGGCAAAGCTGCATTGGCTACACTGGTGGGGTCGCAGGCTTGAGTGCTGCGCCATGTGTGCCTGCAGAGAGGGTAGAGTTGGGGGCATCAGCTGGGTCAGGATAGATGGCAATAAATTGCCAGGTCCCTGCCGACAGCTGGTCAGGGAACCAGGCAAAGTGGACCTAGGAAAACCAAAATCCTGGGTGCTAACAAGAAGCTGGGTAGAAAGGCCAAGCCACGTCAACATCTGGTGCTGCTGTGTCCTAAGGGTGAAAGGCTACAGGTTCCATCATTATTAGGTCAGTTGGAAAATCTCAGTTTACCCATATGTAACTTACAGGTGTGGATGAAGGGACCTGTGTAGGTCCCATTGAGCCCTGATATTCTAGGGCTGAGGCCTGCTTCATGGAGCCTCCGTCTCTGTATCTGGATAGTGGGGCCCTAGGTCCTGCTTCCCTCAGACCTCTGGGGAGGATGCAGTGCATGACAGGATCTGAAAACTGGAAATCCTCAGGCAGACAGGGAGGCCCCAAGCTGGGCTGTGAACCTGCCCCAGAACCTGCCTACTCGCCTTCTTCACACTGGCTCCCTAACCACCTTGAACCTCTGTGCCCTCACTATTCTAGACCAGTGGTCCCCAACCTTTTTGGCACTGGGGACTGGTTTTATGGGAGATAATTTTTTCATGGCACGTGCAGGGTGACGGTTTTGGGATGAAACTTGCAGCTCAGATCATCAGGCATTAGATTCTTCTACGGAGCGTGCAACCTACATCCCTCGTATGCACAGTTCAGTGGGGCTGTGCTCCTATGAGCCTCTAACACAGCTGCTATGACAGGAAGTGGAGCTCAGGCAGTAATGTGTGCGCACCTGCTGTGTGGCCTGGTTCTTAGCAGGCCATGGATGTGGCCCAGGGGTTGGGGACCCCTGCTCTAGATGTTCAAGTCTCCCTAGCTATGCCTCTGTGACACACCTCTGTGCCTTTGCTCCTGGAGGCCCAGCTCGGCAATCCCTCCTGTGGCATTTTCCCCAGCACACCCAAGTTCAAATGACTTGCTCTCTGCCATGCACCCTTGGTTCACACTCGGGACACTGTCTGGCATTAGTCACATTGTGTCTGGTTTGCCTCCCGACCAGACCAAGCTCGCTGAGAGCTGGGACCTTGCTGAGTCATCTCTGACCCATCTCATCCCCTCAGAGGGGACCAGAGGATCTGGCTTGAAAGGGCGCTTATTAAAGGTTTGTTTTACAAACAAGTGGCCCAATAAATGACAGCAGAGACACAGGGGCAGCCAGCACCTACCCGGACCTCGGGCCACTGGCGGGCACTGAAGGGGCAGTCAGGGCACTTGAAGGCACCAGGCCCAGCGTGGGCCCGCTTGTGACTCTCCATCTCGGCTCTGCCAGGGAAGGCCTCAGCACAGATCTTGCAGGAAAACTTCTTTGATGCTGCAGTGCCTGCAGATGGTGGTGAGGCGGGCACTGCTGGGCCCAGGGCTTTATTGGCTGCAGGAGGTGGGGAGGCAGAGCTCTGGGGGTCCCCTATCCGGTGGGTCTTGGCTGGAGATGGGGGCTCAGGGCCGTCGCTGGGCAGCCCCCCACACTGCAGTAGAGGCCATTTGGCACCAGAGGCCAGGGCATCTGGACTTGGGAAGGAGATGGAGCCATCTGCAGAGAGCTGTGAAGAGATGGAGCATGAGGTGCTGAGAAGGGGAGGGAGGTGGGGGAGTGGGGAGGGTGGCTGGCCTCCCCAAGCCTCACCTCGATGTGGTGCAACTGGGTACCATCAGCAGCCATGATGTAGTGGGTGCCAGCTTCTTTTAGGGGGTCAGTCACAACCACAGCCTGGGCTGCCTCTCCTGGGGGCTCCTCGCTGTGGGCACAGAGAAGGTTCTAGGAGAAGATGGAGGGCCACAGGAGCCCCCTTCCCCAAGCAACAGGCAATCAACTGAGGAGTGACTGTCACCACAGAGGGACTCAAATCAGAAGGGCCCAGAGTTCAGCTGTGGCTCTGCCCTGTTACCAAATGGCCCTCTACTGTCTCTTCTGTAAATGATTACAAGTCAGCCATAGGTCCTTCTCAAGAACTGGTAATCCTCGTCCTCCTTGGTAAATGTGGCGAGGTGAGGGGCACACAGTGAGGCAGAGGGGTCCGGCCCAAGTCTGGCCAAGACAAGCAGGACAGGGCGACCAGGCCAACCAGTAGCAAACAGTGAATCCACCACCGGGAGCTAGTGGAGGAGGCAGGGCTAATAAAGACCTTCTGCCCAGGTGCTGGCCAAGGGCACAGGCCCAGGGACCCTGACTCCCAGCCCAGCTGAACAATTTGGCACTTGGATTCAGGGGTTCCTCAGGTGGCTTAAGAGTTTGGTGAACACAAACATGCCTGCCCAAGCTCCTTCACTGTAGAGAAGCCAAGTGCAGGTGCCAGGCCTTAAATGCCAGCAAAAAAGCCTGAGCTTGCTCAGAGTGTCACAACAGGAGAATACTGGGATCATCCAAGCCAAAGAGCCCTTGGGCATGAGAACCAAAGGATCAGGGTCCAAATCTCACCTACTGCATGTCTGATTTCAGGCCAGTGACTTAACCTCCCTAGTCCATTTCCTCATTTGTAAAACAAGGGAAACCTGGATCTCATGGGAATGGTTTAGGTACCATCAGAGTGCCAAGTGCTTGGAATATCTAAGTGGCCAAAAAATGGTAGCTCTTGACCTTCTGAGAAAAGTAGACTCCACCACCAATCACTTTATGTGTATTGGGATTTTTGCCTCCTGCCAACTAGGCTTGGGTGGGGCCCAAAACTGGACTGACGCACCACACCTACCGAGAGCTGAAAGCAGCCTTGCAGGCAGCAGGTCTCACCTGTAAGGTGTGCCAGGAGCTGACGTCCCCTCCTCCATAGGGGGTGCTGTGATAACGCTGTAGCCAGTCCCACCAAATGGACCAGATGCCAAGGTGATCTGCGGTAGGTCAGGAGGGCCTAGCTGGCTCTCGGCTGCTGTACCACTCCCTGGCTCTGCCACATGGAGGGTGACCACCTGTGGAGTGGTACCTTCAGGGGAGGGCTGCCCACCAGGGGATGGTAACCCCGCTTCCACGTCCTCCGACTTCACCACGGCCACCTGCAACGGCACCGGGGGGCAAGATGGGCAGCATCTGTGGCAGAGGAATGGGTATGCAAGACCCCTCTCCCATCTCAGTGCCCCCAGATGTACCCACACACACTTGTCAGACCAGTGCTGCCACCAATCATTTGTATAACTCAAGTTCTTTCTAAAATACACTCTGGCTTCCCAAATCTCACTCAGCAACTGGCAACAGACCAACAGGAATAGCGCAGAGCAATTTTGCCCCCCACAAACACCTGGCAATGTCTGGAGACACTTCTTGTCACAACAGGAGGGGGAGGGTACTGGCACATAGCAGGAGAGGCCAGGTGTGCTGCTGAACATTCCAAAATGCACAGGACCGCCCCACCACACAACAGTATCTGCCCCAACATGTCAGTAGTGCTGCAGTCAAGAAATCCTGGGGATAAGTGACAAATCACTTAGAAAAAAGAGCTCCAGAGTACATTGCATTCCACAGTTGGCTTCATAAAACTAAATAAAAGAAAATTAGGTAAGTATTTTAGAATTGGAATGGGGAGATTTTTCTGTTCATGACAGGGAAAGACCATAAAATGAAGTCAGAAGACAAAAAATTGGGGTAGGGAGATAGTTAACAACTCAGAGATAAAAGGTGGACTTCCCTCATATGGAGTTCCTGCAAAGCAATAACTAAAAACTAACAACTTAATAGAAAAACAGATACAGGATACAAACAGGTACTTTAGAAAAGGGATAAAATGGTCTCTGAACATACAGAGAAGTTCAACCTCATTTGCAGTCAAGCAATTACGTCTGTTCTTGAGACGGTATTGCTCAGGCTGGAGTACAATGGTGTGATCACAGCTCACTGCAGCCTCAATCTCCTAGGCTCAAGCGATCCTCTCACCTCAGCCTCTCAAGTAGCTAGGATACAGGCATGTACTGCCACACCTGGCTAATTTTTTTTTAAGAGACAGGGTTTCACCATGTTGCCCAGGCTGGTCTCGAACTCTTGGGCTCAGGCAATTCTCCTGCCTTGGCCTCCCAAAGTAGTGAAACCTCGTCTCTACTAAAAATACAAGAATTAGCCAGGCATGGTGGCACGTGCCTGTAATCCCAGCTACTCGACAGGCTGAGGCAGGAGAATTGCTTGAACTCAGGAGGTGGAGGTTGCAGAGAGCTGAGATCGTGCCCCTGCACTCCAGCCTGGCAACAGAGTGAGACTTCGTCTCAAAAAACAAAAATAAAAAACCCTACAAAAATGCTGCCTGTACACAGTGGCTTAGGCCTGTAATCCTAGCACTTTGGGAAGCTGAGGTAGGCCCATCACTTGAGGTCAGGAGTTCAAAACCAGCCTGGCCAACATGGTGAAATCCTGTCTCTACTATACAGAAAATTAGCTGGGTGTGGTGGTGTGCACCTGTAATCCCAGCAAGTCAGAAGGGTGAGGCAGAAGAATCACTTGAACCCAGAAGGCAGAGGTTGCAGTGAGCTGAGATCAGACCACTGCACTCCAGCCTGGGTGACAAAGTGAGAATCTGACTCAAAAAAATAAAAAACTGTTTATGAGCACTGAAAATATATGCACACTGAAGCACTGCTTGAATTAATAAAAAAAACCAAAAGAACTCAACCAATAAAGGACTGCCTAACTATAGCTGAGAATATCCATGTGATGGAATGATACAGAGATGCAAGATGGAGATCTTAGGAGAATGAGGGTAACTGCAGGTGCTGGCCAGGCCGTGTATCACACACTGTTACTTTTTTTTTTTAAGATGGAGTCACTCTCTGTCACCAGCCAGGAGTGCAAAGGCACCATCTGGCTCACTGCAACCTCCACCTCCCGGGTTCAAGCGATTCCCCTGCCTCAGCCTCCTGAGTAGCTGGGACTACAGGTGCACACCACCATTCCTGGCTAAGTTTTTGTATTTTTAGTAGAAACAGGGTTTCACCATGTTGGCCATGATGGTCTCAATCTCCTGACCTTGTGATCCCCCTGCCTTGGCCTCACAAAGTGCTGAGATTACAGGCGTGAGCCACCACGCCTGGCCTCACACACTCTTAAGTGAAAAAAGAGATGACGCTGAGGAGCAACAATAGTGAGAGCCCCCTCTTTTTTTTTGGAGACAGAGTCTCCCTCTGTCACCCAGGCTGGAGTACAGTGGCATGATCTCAGCTCATTGCAACCTCCACCTCCTGGGTTCAAGTGATTCTCTTGCCTCAGCCTCCTGAGTAGCTGGGACTACAGGCATGTGCCACCACGCCCAGCTAATTTTTGTATTTTTAGAAGAGATGGAATTTCACCATGCTGACTAGGATGGTCTCTATCTCCTGACCTTGTGATCCACTCACCTCAGCCTCCCAGATTACAGGTGTGAGCCACCACGCCCGGCCTATTTTTTTAAGGAACAAAGGTCTAGGTGTTAGTATGCGCATCAACAAAGCCCTGAAGAAACTCTTCTGGACCCATTAACTGGGTATCTGAGGGGAGGGGAGAAATGCCAAGAATTGTACCTTGTACTATGTAGTGGGGGAACCCCCAAGTGCCGTGGCAAGTGTCTGAAACCTCAGCCTGTTCCCATGTAAATACTGATTTAGAAAAGAATTAGAAATGTAGGCACATAGTTATTCCTTTATATAATCATATATAATCTTATAGCTACTTATAAAGATACATAATATAACCTTTAATTTTACTAATGACTATCGGGGTATGAAGCATGGAACTCAGGTGACATTGTGAACAAAGTGATCCTAAGTCAAGATGCTCTAAGCCCTCTGTCACGCCCGCGTAAGGGCTGCTGGAGGGCGCCTCGGCTGTGCGGCAACGCCAGTGCTACGAAAGTGCCCGCTGTTTGGCCAGCTAGGGAAGGAGAGATCCAAAATGGCCGAGACATCTCCTTCCTGGGGAAGTTAGGAGAAAACTCCGCGTCTCCAAGCTCTTGTGACAAGGCCTGACGGCTGTCAGGAAATCTCACTGACATCCTGGGGCTTAACTGTCTCTATGTGATGCTGTGTGTCAGTGGTCACATTCCATGTCTACTCTCATGCCCTGCTTCTGCGCCTGGTTTCTCTTTTTCTTAAAAGGTAAGAATTAATAATAGTAATATAATCTTAGTGTCCTTGACATTTCTGACATGCGAAGAGCACTGATGCATTAGGTTTTCTCCTCGCCTCGGCTACTTGAAAGTCTTGGGCCCCCTATCTTCAAGACACGTGATTTACCTGACCCTATCACCGACCACCATTTGTCACCCTACCTTCCCTGCCCGCTGCTTTGTACTCAATAGAAGTCAGAGCGTCCAGGCACTCGGGATCACTGCAGGTATCTGTGCTTTGGTTGGCAGTGGACCCCCGGGCCCAAAGTCTCTTTGCTCTATCTCTGTGTCTGTGTCTTTTATTTCTACAGTTTCTTGTCTCCGCACCAGCAGGAAGGGGCTCACAGAACCCTATAGGGCTGCACCCTATAGTACTAAAACATTTCCTAATGTTCATTCTGTTTCTTTTATAAGCATGTACTTTTGTAAGCAGAAAAACTCTACCACGTGAGATTGGCATGGGAACAGGAGACATATCAATAGAACAGAAGTCTAGAAACAGACTCCAACATATTTGAGAATCTAGTATATAATAAGTAGGACACTTCAAACCACAGGGGAAGAGATACCATTGAACATACCACATTGGATGACTCTGGAAAAAAAAAAAATAGATCCCTACGTTTCTGCATACACCAGAAATAAATTCCAGGTGGAATAAGGTTTAAGTTTAAAAAATAAAATCCTAAGAGAAAAATATAAATGAATGTTTATGTCACCTTGGGGTACAAGTTGGGGGAGTCTTTGTGGGGATGATACCAAAGGCAAAACTATAAAAGATTGATAAATTTTCCTATCTAAAAATGTAAAACTTCTACACACCCCCAAAATAGCCATGAACTAAACTCTATAAAGATTTCTGGAATTTGTCATCTTAAAAACACACTCTCCATCTTCTCATGAGGCTGGGAAACAGGAAGGGCTAATAAACTTCCCTCTGTTTTGGAGACCAGGCCAGATGTGAAGGGGGGTGGAGAGGGGCATGAACCAAGACCCCTGGAACTCAAGAGAGTGGTCTGATCTAGAGGAAGCCCTGGGTGTCTGCAGGCTGTAGGTGGTGTCCTGGAATGAGGGCGCTCTTGTAGACGGAAAGCTAGTTCAGACTCACGTGGGGGTACCCACAGGCACACGGTGGCTCCAGAGGTAGGAGGAAGACCAAACAAACAGAGCCCTGGCCGGGCCTGGTGGCTCACACCGGTAATCCCAGCACTTTGGGAAGCCGAGATGGGTAGACTGGCTGAGCTCGGGAGTTCAAGACCACCCTGGGCAACATGGCGAAACCCTGTCCCTACTAAAAATACAAAACATTAGCTGGGCGTTTGTTGTCCCAGCTACTCAGGAGGCTGAGGCACGAGAATCACTTGAACCTAGGAGGCAGAGGTTGCGATGAGGCTAAGATCGTATCACTGCACTCCAGCCTGGGTGACAGAGTAAGACTCCATCTCTTAAAAAAAAAACAGAGCCCTACTAGATGCCACGGGGGCAGTGCATACTCGCTCCACCTGGCAGAGGTCTTGGTGACTCTGGAGAAGGGATGGGAGACCCTGCGGCCTCCCTGGCACAGCCTCTTCCTGTTTGCCCATGGGACTTCAGCAATCTGTCTCCTCTACTACTGAGTAGCTCCCAAGGGCGGGGCAGCTCTGATTCACTGTGTCCTCTAGTCCCTGTGTCCAGTGCAGGGCTGGGCACCTGCGGTAGCTGGGAAGGGGAGCAGGTTCCAGGGCAGCTCACCTGCAGGGCTGTGCCCCCCAGGTCCCGCTGAGCGCTCATGTTCAGCAGAAGATCCAAGGCTGTCTGCGTGGCCATCGCGGTCGACTCCTCAGCTCCTGGGTGGGGTAGGACCTAAGCCTGACAAAGTGCTAGAAAACCGGCACCCAATACCACCCCCTCTCCATCTTCCAGCCCCCACCAGCACGACCTGCCCCTACCCCACTCAGATCTCCTACCCTCCGTTGAGCTCCTACCCTCCCACAGAGCTCACCTTGCTGGTAGATGATGGTAGCGCCACCCAGGGTGTCAGGACAGAGCAGTGAGGGAGCCTCAGATGACTGGAAAGGTGTTGCCTCTGGGGGTATCTATGGCGTGGAGATATAGCCACACATGAGAGGGTCTGACCCAGATTCAAGTGCCATTTACCAAGCGCCTCCGATCTGCCAGGCATTTTACATCTGTTGGCCCATTTCATCTACATAACCACTTTTCGGTTTTTTTGAGACAGTCTCTCTCTGTCACGCAGGCTGGTGTGCAGTGGCATGTGGGTAACCCCCCACATGGGCACCGAGGCAAGGAGGTGGGCTGTGTGCAACAGGTGTCGTGTGTAACACTTCTTATCTGGGGGCTGGAGATTTGAAAGGATTCTTATAGAAGGATTCTGTACACCAATGCAGTGGGAGCTGACAGACTTGTGCTCTTCTTTATTTTATGGCAGGATGATCTGAGCTAGCACAGAAGCGAGAAAAGGCTGACAGGGTGTACAGCCACCGTGACCCAGTTACACCAGAGGGATTCTTCTCCCTCAGTTATTTGTGGGATCTCAGGCCTGAGGCCTACTTTCCACAGGAACTGGGTGCAAGGTACTACAACGTCTTTTTCAGGAGGAGAGGCTCTTGCTCCAAGCCTGCCATACAGCATATGCCCTTTCAGGCAAGACGCCACTGCCTGGGTCTTTGGTTCTTGTCCTGGTCTGGCTGTTTTCCCACGTACTGCTTCCGCTTTGTGACTGCTCTAGGCATTCCTCCTACTACAAACTACTATATGGTTATATAGAAGGATTCTATAAATCAGCACTAAATGTGTCGGTACAGCTCTGACTACAATACTTATATGATTTACAGAAAGATTATATGGAACTAAGTACGGTAGATATAAGTACTAAGTATGATTATATAAGCTAGATATATGTAAGCAGTAAGTTATACTTCAGGCACTAATTCTATAAACTAATATATGATTATATATAAAGGATTATATAAAGGAAATAACTGAATAATAACACTATAAACTAAGATATTCTTCAGGCACTAATTGTGCCTGGGGTTTGCATAGCTCTCCTTCCTCAGTGCCCATGTAGGGGGTTACCCACAGTGGCACAATCTCAGCTCACTACAACCTCTGCCCCCTGGGTTCAAGTGACTCTTGTGTCTCAGCCTCCTGAATAGCTGGGATTACGGGTGCCCGCCATGATGCCCAGCTAATTTTTATATTTTTAGTAGAGACGGGGTTTCACCATGTTGGCCAGGCTGGTTTCGAACTCCTGACTTCAAATGATTCATCCGCCTCGGCCTCCCAAAGTGCTGGGATTACAGGCATGAGCCACTGCACCCAGCCCATAACCACTTTTCAAAATATACCCGCTCATTACTACAGATGAACCAACTAAGGCTCAGAGAGGTCAAGTGGCTGGCAAAGAATCCCACTCCTAATACATAGCAGGGTGAGGACCTGAACCCATGACTGTAATTCCAGGGCCTGTGATCTACCAGCATGTCATGTGGTCCATCTTTCCGGGGATACTGTGTCAGCTCACATGGCAGAGACTGCTAGCTACCTATCCTGAGTCCATCCTCCTCTTCTATCCTCCTCTTCCTTCTTGCTAACAGAACTCTGATTTTCATCAGGGTGGCAATGTACCCAGCTCCAAGACTACATTTCTCAGCCTCCCTTGCAGCTAGGTAAAGTGTGGCCACATGACTAAGCAACGATCTTCAGGTGAAGTTCATGAGGAAGATCAATAGATGGCAGGTATCCTTTTTGCCTCTCCCCCAACCCTTCCTCCTGCTTCCTGCCTGGGATGTGGCTGGGAAGGCTGGTGCTCCTGCAGCTATACCGGACCATGAGGCAACTAGAAAGATGAAAGTCATATGCCTAAGATGACTGGGCAAAGATACTGAGAGCTTATTCCCTTATGACTGTACAATCGTCACATCAGCACTAGACTGCTCACCTGTTGAGTTCTTGTATAAGAGAGAATAAAAAACCATGATCACAGTGAAGTTACTGGTATTTCCATTCTCTATTACCAGCACTAGAAAGCGACCCCTACTCTAAGCTTAGGGCTGGCATATGTGTGACTCAGCAAGTCTTTACCACAGTCTTGAGAGGCAGGGGGCAGGGATCATTTTATTGCACCTCAATGTGCAAATGATGCTGGAGCTGGGAGAAGCGGCCTCACTGTCATCCTGACTCATGCCTGCAAGCTCCTCTTTCTGCTGCCTGCTCAGCCGACCTTACCTCAGGTCCTGGGGAGCTGGGAGGTGGTTCAGGGGCCGCACTGTGCTGCTGCTTCAGCTCCTCAATCTGCTGCAGGGAGAAGAAGGGGCGACGGCGGGAGGGGGGCTCCTCAGGGTGGCGCCGCCCCCATTCCTCAAAGCTGCTTGCGTGTCGACACCGTACGTGCAGGCGGAGATTCTTCTTGTGCCGTGTGCTGAAGTGGCAGTACTCACAGGCGAAGGGCTTGGCCCCTGGAGGAACACGTTGGAGCATGCTTAAGTCTGCCCACCCTTAGCCGACCCCTCTAGGAGTCCTTTCTCGATGCTAAGGATCTCTCCAGCTGACTCACTTCCAGCGATTCATTCCCATATGTAGGCAAACACATGCTGCTGTTCATTCTGGTAGCCCAGGACAAAAATGAGACAGGGCCGCCCTCTGCACTCAATAGCCTTCCCGTGCGTGCCTATTTGCAAGGTCATGTGACTACACAGTCCTCCTATGGGTCATCACAAGACTCTGGCTAAGGGAATCCCTAGCTTCTTTTCTCTAATCGCCCCTAGTGTGCTGACCAGAGAGCTAGGCACCAAAGAACCAATGTTTGCAGTGCAGCATCTGTGGGCCAAGCAAATGCTGCTGTTTCTGCAGCTTCATCTGCCACGGCAGGGCCTAGGAGAGCCTCCTCTCCAACCAGTGCCAGCACACACAGGGCTTGAGGAACGCATGGAACTTACTTCCAGCACAGCCATATGGAAGGCACTCCCGATTCCCTCATTTCTATTTTTTTTTTTTTTTTTGAGATGGAGTCTTGCTCTGTCACCTGGCTGGAGTGCACTGGCGCAATCTCAGCTCACTGCAACCTCCACCTCCCAGGTTCAAGCGATTCTCCTATGTGCCACCACGCCCAGCTAATTTTTCTATTTTTAGTAGAGATAGGGTTTCACCATATTGGCCAGGATGGTCTCGATCTCTTGACCTCGTGATCTGCTCACCTCGGCCTCCCAAAATGCTGGGATTACAGGTGTGAGCCATGATTCCCCCATTTCATAAATATGGAAGGCTCAGAAAGGGCACCAACTAGCTCACAGCCATCCAGAGAACAACAGGCCGAGCGGGAACCCAGGCTCAGGTTAAGATGAATATGCCCATGGGAAATTCTTTTTACACCTGAAGGACTTGGGCTGTTCTGTGGCTGGGGCTGTCGAGGGGGAAGAGGATGAAAACTAAGCTTCTGGTCAGGGGTACAGGGAGCTGAGGTCTGGAGAGTGGGGCTGAGGTGAGCCCAGCCTGACCTGTGTGCTTGACAGCCACATGGGACAGCAGGAAGTCCTCTCGGAAGGTGCGGTAGGGACAAAAGCTGCATTTGAAGGGCTTGTCACTGACGTGGGACAGCTGGTGGTTCAGCAGTGCCTTCTTATCTTCACAAACGAACTCGCAGAACTCACACTTGAACCTGGAGGCAGTTAGGGGGAGAGAAGCTCAGTGATGAGCTGGAGACTGCTCCTGTCCCAAGGGGCCTCCAAGGGGATGTACCTGCGGTTGGCGACAGCCTGGATGTGCGTAAGCAGGTGCATTTTGAAGGTGTAGCGCTTCTTAAAGGACTTTCCACACTGTGACGGGGAGCAGTGAGATGGCAATCACCCTCCATCACCCAGGGAAGGCCCTCCTCCCAGCCCCTCCCCGGCCCCCACCCACCTTGTCACACATGTGGGGCTTCTCAGTGCTGTGTGTCTTCATGTGCTGCGTGAGTCTTTTCTGCATGGGGTACACACGGCCACACACAGGGCAGGGGAAAGAGCTCAACTTTGGAGTCTAGGAAGGCATAAGAAGGGGCCAGATGGAGAGAGAAGGGGAGGAGGGAGGATAAAACCTCCCATTTTGCCTCCACCCCTATAAACAACCCTCCGGGGCAGGCTCCCTTCCCAGGCCAGCACCCCAGACTCACCGGATCTGGCCTCTTCTTCCTGGGGGGAAAAGGCCAAGGAGTTAGACCAGAGCTTCCCCAAGCCCACCCTATACCCTCTCACACTGAACAGACCCAGTACCCGCTCTGAGCCTACTTCCTGCTGAGGCCCCTTTCTCTGAGAACAGTGCTTCCCCAACTGGAGTGCACTGGGGAAAATGCTAAGAGGCAGGCTGTAAATAACACACTCTGCACTCAAAGATATTTGTGTTTCTCTCTTTCAATCACAAAATGTTATTGGCATATTAAAGGTTCTAAGGATCAACTAAGGCCAGGAGTTTGAAACCAGCCTGGGCAACAGCAAGACAGTGTCTCTATTTAAAAATAATAATAATATTAAAAAATTAGCCGGGTGTGGTAGTAAGCGCCTGTAGTAAGCTACTCGGAGGGCTGAGGCAGGAAGATTGCTACAGCCTGGGAGGTCAAGGCTGCAGTAATTATAAGCCTGAAATTGTGGTACTCTATTCCAGCCTGGATGACAGAATGAGACTCTGTCAATCAATCAGTCAATAAAGGTGCTAAGAAATCCTGCAGGAAAGAGATGTTGAACAGCTCTGTAAGCTGGTGATCCTACGCTAATCTTACTTGGCCGCAGAACCCTTTTTTTTTTCATTTAAAAAAAAGAAGCCTGCAAGCATCTTGAGCTGGCTTTTCCACACACACAGCTGGAGCTGCTGTCCCAGGGGGTCTCTGTCTCCAACCTCTGAACACACACCACCCCTCATGAAGGTAACTCCTTCCTGAAGCTCCAGATCTAATTCTAATCCTGTGGGCAATCATTAGGCACCTAAGGACTTTTGTTTCTGTGTCTCAGCCTGTGAGAGATGAGTAGGACTTGTAGTCTGGAAGATCTTGGATTATTGACTGAAGTCCTTCAGGTACACAATTTCCTTCAGTCCCCTCAACAACTGTCCCCATCTGATGAGAAACTAAAGCTTATAAGAGGTAAGAGGCTGAATTGGGGACCTCAAGGCCCTGGTACTGCCCTGTTCTAAGCCAGATGATCTGCAGTGAACCGCCTTTCTGCTCATGTCTGCCATGTGCAGCAAATGGGGCTGGCTCAGAGCAGGCGCTGGCTAAGTGGGAACCACAGTTATCCTGGGCCTCCACTTCCCCACCCAACCTGGCCTCTCTTGCCCAGGCCCTACCCACCACTGACCGGTCCCGGCTGTGCACAGCTGCGTGCCTGATGACGTCCTTCCGGTAGACGCTGGTGTAGCTGCACTCGTCACACTTGTAGGGCTTGCTGCCCACATGGTTGAACATGTGCTCCTGAGAGACAGACAAAAGGATGGTGGGCTGGGCCTCCTCTCCCATCTCCACTCCACCACGCCTGTGGCCACAGCCTTAGGGTTGCTGCGGGAGCAGCTCACAGAACACAGGCGTGTGGATGACACACCCCGATGAATGGGTCAAAGCCTGGGAAGGCCCAGGGACTATCCCCAGCGAGAGCACCCACTCTGTGTCAGGCTCTGTGCTGGCTCACAACTTGACAAGGGAGGAACTTGAGTCTCAGGGTGGAGGGACCTTATGACGGCACAGCTTGGAGCTGAAGCTAGGCAGCATGGTGCCACAGCCTGCACCTCTCCCACTGTGCCATGGGACATCCTGTCTGCAGAACCCAGAGCACAGCATGCACAGAGCACAGGGGCTCGCTCTGACCACCGTTCCTGAAAGTACCCTCTCCCACAGCTGCCAACTTGTACACTGGCCAGGCCGAGTCACAGTTTCCCAGGTCAGTAAAATGGGACTATGGACACCTATAGCCTCACTGGGCTGCAGAAGGATTTAATTATCCAGGTACTGCATAAAAGGCTCAAGCGATTCTCCTGCCTCAGCCTCCCGAGTAGCTGGGATTACAGACATGCGCCACCATGCCCAGCTAATTTTGTAATTTTAGTAGAAACAGGGTTTCACCACGTGGGTCAGGCTGGTCTCAAACTCCTGATCTCAGGTGATCCGCCCGCCTCAGCCTCCTGAAGTGCTGGGATTACAGGCATGAGCCACCATGCCTGGCCTAAAAGGAACACTTTTCTTGAGACACATGACTGCCATCTGCTGGAAATCTTTCTCACACACGGAATCAGATGAAAACAGTTTTATGGCATCTGTGGTGGTGAACAAGCTAATCTGTGACATCTGCAACAGCACTCTTGAAGACATGCTGCCGCCGTGCCTTGTGCCGTCTGCAGAAACACCTGCGGCAGCCCCAGCCCCTCCCCACACTCCCTCAGGGTCAAAGGAGCTGGGCGTTTTTCAGTGCGCCAGTGAGCTGGGACACGCATCCTGAAGAGCAGCAGGAGAGGGTGACCCAGGATGCTGTGACTCCATTCTCCCTCGGTGGCCCCAGCTGGCCTCTGCTTGCCTTCTTCACCCTCCCATGAGCCCCAAGCTTCTTTGGCTGCCGCACCTTGAGCGAGGACCAGCGACGGGAGCGATAGCTGCACTGCAGGCACTTGAAGAGCTGGGGATCGCCGGCCTCGTGGGAGTTGACGTGGAAGCGCAGGTCCTCGTGGGACAGAAAGCGAGAGCCACAGATGCGGCACAGGAACGGCCTCAAAAGTGGTTTGGGTGACTTGTAATAGTACCTGCAGAAGGAAGGTGTGGGGGAACGTCTGGTGGGGCTGGAGCTTAACCACACTCCTCCCCACCCTGACCTCTGCTCCACATACTTGCGGTACTTCTTGCCTAGGAAGCGCCTGGAAGGTCGACCTCGGCGCCGGGGCGGAGTGTCATGCTCATCTGGGCAGGAGGGGGCTGCATTCTCTGCGTCTGACTGGCTCACACCCGCTTCCACAGGGGTCCTGCTTGCCTTGCCCATGGCCACCAGGTGTCCCGGGCCTGAGGAGCTGGGAGCCTCGGGATCCTGTGGCTCTGGAGGGCTCTGGCCACTCTGGGAACTCACTAGAGGCTCTCCTTCCACACCTGCCATGGACATGCCAGGTCAAAGCCAGCCACTGACACGCCAGGACAGATGTGGACAGGTGGGCCAGAGGCCAGCCAAAATATCCTCGTACCCCCTCATCACAGACCACTGATGGGTGCATGGAGTCGCATGACACAGACAGCCTGTGGCAGAGGGCAGTGTGGATACCACCCCTCAACACAGCTGACATTCGGTCAGCACAGTAAGACCTAGCCTGGATTAGAGCAACAGTGAGAACTGGGACCTCCCAGTCAGGAGACCTGGGTTCCAGGCTTGGCTCTGTCACGGACATGCTGTGTACCCACAGGCAAAAGCCATTCTTCTTCCGGAGTCTCATTTGCCCCATTTGTCCAAAGGAGGCCAGAATGATGGCTTTGGTGACCTCACAGAACATTCTAAGGCTTGGAAAGCAATAGCAGTGCTGTAACACTGCCATTCCCTAGGGAGGTCAGGCGGCTGGAGGGCTGATGAGAGGGAAGGAAGAAGACTTGACTCATGCTTGCAAACCCTTTGAAGTTTGAATGATCTAAATCTGTTACCTCTTCAAAAACATCAACAGGCCGGTGGCTCACGCCTGTAATCCCAACACTCTGGGAGGCCTAGGTGGGTGGATCACGAGGTCAGGAGTTCGAGACCAGCCTGACCAACATGGTGAAACCTCGTCTCTACTAAAAACACAAAAATTAGCTGGGCGTGGTGTCACACGCCTGTAATCCCAGCTACTCAGGAGGCTGAGGCAGGAGAATTGCTTGAACCTGGGAGGCGGAGGTTGCAGTGAGCAAAGATGGTGTCACTGCACTCCAGCCTGGGCAACAAAGTGAGACTTCGTCTCAAAAAAAAAAAAATCAACAATATTTAAATATTAAATATGTACTAGAAAAATTAACACCACAGATAATGCTGGTAACGCTGTTTCTCGACTGGGTTACACAGGTGCTTGGTTACACAGGTGTGTGCACCTTGTGAAAACTCACTGATCTGCATGGAGTATGTGTAACTTTCCATACACATGCCTCAGCAAAAAGGCCGTTTTGAAATAGAGATTAAAGAATACAATAGGCCAAGTGCGGTGGCTCATGCCCAGCACTCTGGGAGGCTGAGGTGGGCAGATCACCTAAGATCAGAAAGGAGTTCGAGACCAGCCTGGCCAACATGGGTGAAACCCTGTCTCTACTTAAAATACAAAAATTAGCCAGGTGTGGTGGTGAGCACCTGTAATTCCAGCTACTCAGAAGGCTGAGGCACAAGAATCGCTTGAACCTGGGAGGCGGAGGTTGCAGTGAGCTGAGATCACGATGCTGTACTCCAGCCTGAGCAAGAGCAAAACTCTGTCTCCAAAAAAAAAAGAATACAACGGTTCTTCAACCACAAACAGCTGCCACTGTACTCTTTTGTGCACATTTGGCCCTTAAGCAGATTTAAGCTCCAAGTCACACAGACTGCAGGCGGCAGAGGTGGTACCCACGCCATGGCTGGGTCCTTCCTGCCCCCAGCCAGTAACGCTCTCAACCAGGGCACCTCTGACAGTCCCAGGCCTCAGACTTATTCCTCTGTTCTCATTTCAGTAGTATTGAAAACTTATCTTATTCGTTCAGTGGTAAAGACCCAAATTTCTCTTTTGCTATGACAAATTGTGGTGAAAGGCATTTTCGTAAAGCTGAGTTTCCTGAGTCAGGGTTTCCTGAGCTTGGGTCTTTGAGGGCTTTCCCCTTTCCCAGGAAGCCTACAGGGACCCAGTGTGGGACGGCTGCCCTGCAAGGCACACTCAAGTCCCCAGAACTCCACAGCAGCAAGCAGGGAGTGAGGCCACTCCTGACTCACCCACACAAGCCCCTCCCAAGACCAAGCCTCACCATCTGGGAGGTCTGAGATCTCGAGGCGGGGCAGCTTCCGGGGCCGGCCAGGTCTCCTTCGGGGCCTTGGGGTACTGGGGGTGGGGCGCTGGAGCCGAAGCTGTCGGCCTCGGGGTTCATCCTCAGCTGGATTATAGTCACTATCCTCTGTGGGGGGACAGTAAAGATGGTGAACAGCAGTGGGACCCACCCTTTCAGCCCTGACCCCTTGCCCAGCTCATTTCCCAACCCCTGCCTACTTTCTCCAAGCCCACAGCGATGCTTCCTCCAGAAAGTCCTCCTGGTCTCCCTGGCTGACTCTGAGTGTTCCTGCCCTGGGCTCCTGAAGTTCTTTCTCTGCACCCTTCCTAGCACCTACCACTAGCTCATAAAGCACCTTCCTGTGAATAGAGAAAAGGCACTCCTTCTACCAGACACTGTATAGCCATTGTTAGAAAGAAGTTTAAATAAACATTGAATCTACAAACTCTATGACTGCCCTAACAAAAACAGCAGCCACCAGCCATAGGTGGCTATTGAGCACCTGAAATATGCCTAGTCCAAACTGAGATATAATTAAGTATAAAATAATGAGTTTCAAAAAATTGGTATTAAAAAACTCACTAATAATTGTTATAATGACTGCACACTGAAATGGTATTTTAGGGTCAGGCACAGCAGTTCACATCTGTAATCCCAGCACTTTGGAAGGCTGAGGTAGGAGGATTGTTTGAGGACAGGAGTTTGAGACCAGACTGGGCAACACAGCGAGACCCTGTTTCCTCTTTTCTTTTCTCCTTTCCTTTTTCCTTTCCCTTTCCTTCCCCTTCTCTTTTCCCTTTCTTCTTCCCTTCCCCCTTCCCCTTCCTTTTCTTTTCTTTCTCTCCCTCCCTCTTTTTTTTTCGAGACAGAGTCTTGCTCTGTTGCCCAATCTGGAGTGCAGTGGAGTGATGCTGACTCACTACAACCTCTGCTTCCTGGATTCAAGTGATTCTCCTCCCTCAGCTTCCCAAGTAGCTGGGATTACAGGTGCCCACCACCATACCCAGCTAATTTTTGTGTATTTTTAGTAGAGCCAGGGTTTCACCATGTTGGCCAGGCTGGTCTCAAACTCCTGACCTCAAGTGATCCACCTGTCTTAGCCTCCCAAAGTGCTGGGATTATAGGCATGAGCCACCGTGCCCGGCATTTCTTTCTTTCTTTTTGAGGCAAGGTCTCACTCTGTCACCCAGGCTGGAGTGCAGTGGCACAATTACAGCTCACTGCAGCATTGACCTCCTGGGCTCAAGTGATCCTCTCAAGTAGCTGAGACTATAGGCACATACCACAAAGGGCTAATTTTTGTATTTTTCGTGGAGACGGGGGTTTTGCCACGTTGCCCAGGCTGGGAGACACTGTTTCTACAAAAATTTAAAAATTAGCCAGGCTTGCTGGCAGGCACTTGTAGCCCTAGTTACTTGGGATGCTGAGATGGGAAGATGGCTTGAATTCAAGGTAAGTGAGCAACAATCATGACGCTACACTCCAGTCTAAGCAACAGGGCGAGGACCTTCTCTCGCATCTTTACTTGTATTCTATTTCTGTGGGACAAATGTGAACAAGGCCTCCTGTGCTCTTTTGCAGTGTGCAGCCTGCACAACTGTACACAAAGGTCCTCGTCCCAGAGCACAACCTTCTCTGTCTTACACTGGAGGGACCTGTGATATGTCTGTGCCAGTTCCTCTTTCCTGGCCCTCCAAGTGGCCAGCAGGAGCTCAGTGAGTATGTGTAGATGGACGTAGGGATGGTGGGCCTAGGAACTGTGGTGGCCTACCCTCCAGGTCATCAATGGCTCCAGCATCTACGATGTCGTCATCGTCCTCCTCCTCTGGTCCCTCTTCCTCTTGGGTCTTGGTGGAGGTGCTCCACTTCCGTAGGCGTCCTTTTTTACCAACTCCTGCTGCAGCTGCTGCTACTGGGGGTGGGGGGAGGGTAAGACAAGCTTGCCTTGCCTGGCTCCCAGCACCCCACCCGCACCCATGCAGTCCAAGCAGGTAGGCTGCAACTGACACACCTGGACGGAAGTGGCGCTCCCGCATGTGGCGCAGCAGTGTGGCCTTGGTGCTGCTCCGGTACTGGCACATCTTGCACTTGAACTGCTGTACCACCACCACCTCCATCATGGCCTCCAGGCTCTGCAGGTCCGGTTCTTCAGCACCAGGGGCCGGGAGCAGCTGCACTGGGGAGCTGGGCCCACCCTGTGCCTCCTCAGGTGGCTCCAGGCATGTGGATGTGGATGTGGGGCCATCAGCCAGGGCCTCAATGGCTGCCAGGCTGTGGGCCAAGGTGGAACTGGACATTGGTGATGTCATGGGGGCTCCTGGGGTTGGGAGAGGCAATTGGAGGGGGTTAAATGGAGGGCAGCACTGGCCGTGAGCTGTAGCTACCCTTTCCAGGCAGGCCCAGGGAGCACAGAACCAAATTCCCCACCAGAGGCCACGCCGTTAGCAGGAAAACTAAGGCCCAGAGCAGTGGATACCCTGCCAGGGCCACACAGGGAATCTGTGGCAGAGCCTGTCCTCACCTATCCCCCTGCCCACTGCAGGCCTCCCTGAGTCTGGCGCCTGGGGTCTTACCATCATCTGGGCCCTGCAGGATCAGGTACCGCGTGGTCTCTGCCCCGCCATCCTCGGCACTGGTCACAGTAATGCAGCCTGGGCAGAGATAGGGAAGGGTCACACCTCCTGGGGAGGGGTTCTCAGCAACAGGCCCACTCCCACAGGCCCTACTCTGGCCTGTGAGCAGGGCTGGTCCACACTCATTCTGGCTCCCATGTGTGACTGCTAATCAGCTGTGTCACCCCTGAGCCTCAGCTGACTCCCTTGGCAGGCTGTGTGGAGGTCTGGGGTACATGCTGACTCAGCAGCTGGCCCACACTCACACAGGGTGCCACAGCTACTCCAGCTGTCTGGGCTTCAACCACCAAACCTGGAAAGTCCTTCCTCTCCAAACTTCTCAAGGTAAAGGACCAGCTCCTGCACCACTTTCTTAGGGTTGGCTTCCCAGACTATCCCAGGGCTTTTTGAGGTGCTATAGCCTCTATAAATGTCATTAATAAAAAGTGGGTACAGCACCATGCGCCATGGCTCATGCCTGTAATCCCAATACTTTGGGAGGCTGAGGCAGGAGAACTGCTTGAACCCAGGAGTTTAAGAGTAGCCTGGCCAACCCAGCAAAACCTCATCTCTGCAAATAAAAATAAAAAATAAAAAAATAGAGAAAAAAAATTTTTTTTAATAAGCCAGGTATGGTGGCATGCACCTAAAATCCCAGCTACCCGAGAGGCAGAGGCAGAGAATCCCTTGAGCCCAGGAGTCTGAGGTTGCAGTGCACTATCACTGCACCACTGCACTCCAGCCTGGGTGACACAGCTCTGGAGTCAGACTGTCTGAGCTCATGGCCTGACATGCCACACTGCTTACTGGTGACAGTGGATAAGTTATGCACGTCCTCGGTGCCTCAGATTTCTCATTTGGACTGTGAGCATAATAAATAATAACACCCTCTGCCTTTTGGGGTTACTGGGAGGATTAAATGAGCTACTGTATGTAAAGTTTAGAACAGTCCCGGGCACAAGGTAAGCAATAACAGTTTCTATTATTTATTGAGAGCTTTGGCCGGGTGCAGTGGCTCACACCTGTAATCCTAGCATTTTGGGAGGCCAAG
Organism: Cacajao melanocephalus; assembly: GCA_963573385.1. Classification (NCBI taxonomy): domain Eukaryota; kingdom Metazoa; phylum Chordata; class Mammalia; order Primates; family Pitheciidae; genus Cacajao; species Cacajao melanocephalus. Next base: position 117,220 of record CAUYLG010077429.1, read on the forward strand.
GCAGGTGGATCACGAGATCAAGAGATCTAGACCATCCTGGCCCACATGGTGAAACTCTGTCTCTACTAAAAATACAAAAATTAGCTGGATGTGGTGGCATGCGCCTGTAGTCCCAGCTACTCGGGAGGCTGAGGCAGGAGAATCGCTAGAACCTGGGAGGCACAGGTTGCAGTGATCCAAGATTGCGCCACTGCACTCCACCCTGGGCGACAGAGCAAGACTCCGTCACACACACAAAAAAGAGCCTGTCATATGCCAGGCGCCATGCTGAGAACTTTACCATGTTTTCTCATTAAATCCTCAGTTACCACCATGAGACAGGGGTGACTGTTCCCACTCTGTGCACTGTGCATGGGAAAGTAATCTGCCTGAGTTCACATAGCTGGCTGCTGGACAGTGCAGGGAAACCCCTGTGGGGCTCCTCTGCCTGACTCACTCTGCATGAGGTCGGGCCCAATGGTGGACTCGATAATCTTGTCGATGGCTGAGCCCAGGTCCGAGGAGGAAGCTGTGCAGTCGGACACCAGCATGTTGGGGTCTGGGAGTACACTGGAGTGCACAAGTGCTGGGGGACCGCCTGTCACCCCTGCCACTGGCCCACGGGACACAGACGATGAATCAGGGAGGTAGCCATTAGGCAGGGGGTCTGCACTTGAGCTGCTCTCGGACACCTCCTCCTGAGGGGCATGAAACAGGGAAGGAAGGAGTTTAGTAGCCAGGTATGGGGCAGGGCAGCCTGCCAGCTCCCACTTGCTAGACAGAGCTCTCTGGCCCAAGAACATGGTCAGTGGAGCCACTCATGCCCTCAGCCCCACTGAGGACCACTGGGAGAGGCCCTCCAGTCATAGAGACCCCCAAGAAAAAGTCACAGGGTACCTGGATCTCATCAGGGGATACCCCAAAATAAGGTAAGGGACTCCTATGCAGTCTACACCACAGCCAGGGGGAGCTATTTTCAATGGGCTTTTGCATAACTCGTTCCCTCTGCCTGAAACTGTTCCCAGCCTTCTCACCACCATTTAACTGGTACCTCTTCTAGGAAGTCAATGCTGACTCCAAGGCCAAGTCAGGACTTCTTCACCCTCAGTGCTGCAGCTGCCTATGTCCCCAGCACCACACCACTGTGTGGTTCACTGTGTCTTGTAACGGCCTCCATGCCAGACTGTGCCCTCCACAAGGGCCTGGACCGAACTTGTCTTTTCCCCTGCTGTGTCTCCAGGGCCCAGCACATGCTGAGCACATGGTAGGCCCCGTCTCTGCTGAACTAATGAAACCCCAGGACCCAAGTGATGTCCACTGACTGCGGTGTACTTCTATCACGTGACATACTGAATATAATCATTATCTTGCAGATAAGAATGGCTAATACTTATTGAGTGCTTACACTGCACTGAGCACTGCTTTAATTATTAGCTTTGCATATGTTAGTTCATTTCATCCTCACAAAAACTCTACGAGGCAGGTATATTTATCATTCCCACTTTACAGACAAGGAAACAGAACTAGAAGTTGGGTAGCTTGCTCAAGATCGCACGGCTAGGAAGTAGCAGAGCCAGGAGGAGATGGTATACAAAATGTTTGCAGGAGAATGTCTGGTGGGAGCTCACAATCAAGCACCCTTGAAAGCAAGTATTTCTGCTCTACTTTAGCCGCGAGATGAGGCTCAAGGAGGTTTCCCAGTAAACTGGAGGCAGGACCCAGACTTAACCGAGAACACCTGCTTTTTTTTTTTTTTTTTTTGATAGAGATGAGGTCTCGCTATGTTGCCCAAGCTGGCCTCCAACTCCTGGGCTCAAGTGATCCTCCCACCTCAGCCTTCCAAAGTGCTGGGATTACAGGCAATGAGCTACCACGCCTAGCCTGGACATCTGCCTCTCAACGTGTGAGGCAGGACTGTGGGTAGTACAGTAGCTAAAACCATAGCCTAGATTTGAATCCTGGCTCTGTCTGAACGCTGAGCCTCCGCTTTCTTTTTTGTAAGATGTGGGGGAAAACAGTTATGTGTCTTAGAAGGTAAGAAGCTGAAATGAGAATATCCATTTTAGGGGCCTGGCATGGTGCCTGGCTCACAGTAAACCAGAAACAACAAGCATTAGCTATAAACAGGCCTTGCTGACTGTTTCCTCTTGCTACCAGGCACTGCTGCTCGCGGTCCTTGCCTCCACCCACGCCGTCCAGCCCACTCCATACCTGAGAGCGGCTGCCACTGTCCGAGCTTTGCCCCACGCGAGAGTCGTCGGCCTCTGCCTGGCCCGGGGCAGCCGCGGCGTCGCTGCTGTCGGCGGACACGGCTTCCGAGGTGCCCACACCCAGGCCGCTCTCAGAGGGCTCCTCGGGCCGGCCAGGCCCAGGGGCCGCGTCGCTGCTGCTCTCCACCTCGTTCTCCTCCATCGGATCGGCGGGTTGCCGGACAGAGGAGAACAGGGTCTGGGGACTTCACTCTGTGAAGAGAGGTGACCGGGGCTGAAACAAGTGGGCCACCTCCCCAACCCTGGCAACCACGGGCCAGCCAGCTGCACCCCTGCGCCCATTTTGCAGACGCAAAGACTGAGTCTCCGACGGGGCGGGGCTTCCTGGTGTAACTGGACGGAGAAGGTGTGCTTCCCAGGCTAAGGCCCTTCCCCGTGAGGGTGGTCAATGGCTGGCAATCTTGACCCTTTTCCTCGCTCCCACGACTCTCGTGGAGGGTTTTGCTGGGTGAGCCCCATCCGGGCTCAGTAGTTCAGCCCTTCGGCCCCCGTGTCCCTCTGGGTGCAGGGTCGGTGGTACAGCCCGCTGGCCCCCTGGGTCAGTGGTTCGCTCCCCCACGGTTCCCCTGCGGAGGGGGCTGACAGCGACGGTCTCGGGGCTTGGCGACTCGGGGCTGTCCCCGGCGCTGCCTGTGCTCCAGGCCCGACGCCATCTTGTGGCGGCACCGGGTTTCCGCTCAGGCAAGTGCGAGAGCGACTAAAGGGCCTGGGACCCCGGGGCCCTGGTTCGGACAGCCCCGCCGGCCCGGGACCTCGCCTCTGGGTATCACCGCAGTGTGACCTCACTCTACGGCTGGGTATGGTGGGGCTGCCTGACTCTACCCGAAGCTCACCCGAGGCTTTCGTAGTCACATTCTTCTTTGACTCCGGCATCGACGAGGTCGCCATTCTCTTTCCCCCACTGCGGAGGAACCCATCGGCCTACTGTAGGCCGGAACTACTTCCCCTGCTGGTCCCGGGAAAGATACAGTTTCAGTGTTCCGGAAGGTCGCTCCGAGGCCTCAAAGCCATAATCGGGTCTGAAGAGACTCTGGGATTTTATACGTCTCCTAGTATTTGGGAGCGGGCCCAATATGGGTTGGGGACTATTTTCTTTCTTGGCGGAGTGTTACATAGGAAGTGACTGTGACGTCACTCTGGGTCCCTTCCCTGGGCCGCAGGGCTGGGCGCGGCGAATGCCGGCCTCGCGCTCTTGAGGCGTGGGCTCCGGTGGGGGCGTGGCTCCCAATGACTTCGCCACGCCCTTCCTACGACAGCCCGGAGGAGCGTGTGGCTGCTGGCGGCTTTGGCTTGGCCAAAGAGGAATTCATGTTTTCAGTCATTTTACCTGACTGTTTACCTATTACTTAGTGCGCTTCTGCAGCCCAGTCGAGCTCTGCCCGTTAGGTTTGATGTGTTCTGATGGGCAGGGGATGTGTGATTGTTGTACAGACAGGGAAAGTGAGGTCTGGGTATGGGAAGGGCTGGTCCAAAACCACATCCAATAAAGGGACTTCAGGAGCCAAGTACGGATCTGGAGTCTGGGAAATGGAGAAAAGTGAATGTTTGTCCCTTAGGTTTATATACATATTTGTTAACATTAATAGAGCTGAGGCTGGGCGCTGTGGCTCACGCCTGTAATTCCAACACTTTGGGAGACCAAGGCGGGAGAATGGCTTGATCCCAGGAGTTCCAAACCAGCCTGAGCAAGACAGTGAGACCCCGTCTCTACAAAAAGTTAAAAAGCCTGGCATGGTGGCGTATGCCTGTAATCCCAGTTGTTCGGGAGGCTGAGGTGGGAGGATCGTTTGAGTCTGGGAGGTTGAGGCTGCAGTGAGCCATGGTCACACCACTGCACTTCAGCCTGGGCGACAGAGTGAGACCCTTTTTCAAAAAATAAATGAATAAACACAAGTCAACTACCTATCCTTTAAAAGTGGAGAAAGAAAAAAAAATCTAATTAAAAGTCAGCTGTGCTGGGCGCGGTGGCTCACACGTGTAATCCTAGCACTTTGGGAGGCCGAGGTGGGTGGATCACCTGAGGTAAGGAGTTCAAGACCAGCCTGGCCATCATGGTGAAAACCCATCTTTAAAAAAATTAAAATTAAAAAAAATAATAAATAAAGTCAGCTGCCTTTAAGGTATGTCTTTTCTCTGGAATGCCCGAAATTCACCTGTTTAAGCCTTTTTTTTTAGCAGTTTGCAGTGGAAGAGCACAAGAGAAGGAGTAAGGTGCTCTGGTTTTTGTCCCTCAGTCTCTGTAGTTTAAGCTGTTTTCCTTAAATGAAAGATATAAATTTTGGGGGGAGAAAATCTCAACTCCTAAGGAGGCCGGGCGCAGTGGCTCACACCTGTAATCCCAGCACTCTGGGAGGCCAAGGCCGGTGGATCACCTGAGGTCAGGAGTTCGAGAGCAGCCTGGCCAACATGGCGAAACTCTGTCTCTATTAAAAATACAAAAATTTGCTGGTCGTGGTGGCACACGCCTGTAGTCCCAGCTACTCGAGAGGCTGAGGCAGGAGAATTGCTTGAACCCCGGAGGCAGAGGTTGGAGTGAACTGAGATCATGCTATTGCATTCCAGCCTGGATGACAAGAGTGAAACTCCCATCTCAAAAAAAAAAAAAAGAATAAATAAATAAAAATATAGAAAGGACCAAGGGTGCTTTGAGCTGTTATTTTTGTGCACCTGTGTATGAGGGGATTTATCTGGTTCTTAGGTAAAGTTTTCTTTCCTAGGTTTCCCTCATGGGTTGAGGGAATAGAACAGGAGGCCTCTGGATAGTTTAGGACCTTCTTCTCCTATCCCTTGCAACCAGGAGGACCAGGCCCCGGGGCAGCTCTGAAGAGCTAGGTCAGCACTCTCATGCTGACAGGTTGGTTTTACTATCTCCAGGCAGTTTTCCCATATGGAACCCATTCCTCGGCCCTACAGAAGCATCTGCCCCCCATGCCAGTAGGGCAGTAAGGTGCATCCTACATCTGACCAAGTCACTCTCCCAAGGTTGGAGTACTCAGAAGTACCCCCACAGCACCCTCATTCTCATCCCCACTGAGACTCAAGCCTCCTAGGAGGTAGAGGCTGCGGTGAACTATGACTGCACCGCTGCACTCTGGCTCGGGTGACAGAGTGGTACCCTGTCTATTGAAAAGAAAGACTCAACCCTATTCTTGGCCTTGGCCAGAGCATCACAAGATTGCAGAATGTCATGGTACAGATGGAACAGCCTCATCATGAAACCAAAGAGGAGCCTAAGGCCCAGAGGGGGAAAGCTTGCAAACAGCCTGAGGTCTCCTGGCTCCTTGGAAACAACATATCAGAACCCTCCATCACAAAGACAAGCAAGCAAATCCTTCTTTTCCGCCTGGGAATCCAGGGTTTGTCCCTCCAGAGTGTGCAGTCTGGTTTTGGCCTCGGCTTTATTTTTTTGTTTTCTCTTTAAAATTTGTTTTCTCTTTTAAAAGATTGTTTATAGGCCAGGCGCTGTGGCTTATGCCTGTAATCCTAGCACTTTGGGAGGCCAAGGTGGGTAGATCACTTGAGATCAGGAGTTCAAGACCAGCCTAACCGTCATGATGAAACCCCGTCTCTACTAAAAATACAAAAAAGCTGAGCGTGGTGGTAGGTGCCTGTAATCCCAGCTACTAGCCAGGAGAATTGCTTGAACTTGGGAGGCAGAGGTTGCAGTGAGCCAAGATCGTGCCATGGCACTCCAGCCTGGGCAACAGAGCGAGACTCCACCTCAAAAAAAAAATTGTTTCTAGAGATGGGGACTAGCTATTTTGCCCAGACTGGTTTCGAACTCCATGGCCCCAGCTTAGTCAGAGAGACTTATGGAAGCAGTGAAGGGGCTCTGGGTCAGAAGGACATTACAGCGGACGATTGAGAAAAATGTAGAAGAGCCAAGAGGGAAAGAGGAGGGAATATGTCAGGCAGTGTGTGTGTGCCCTTTCCTGAGTCTTGGTTTTTTTTTTTGTTTGTTTTTTGTTTTTTTTTTTTGCTTCCACAAAGCTTTATTTCTATTTGGTCCAAGGCTTGGAAGAAGGCTCCAGGGTAGTTAAAAAGCTGCCTAGTGGCTGGAGGGAGAGGCTTGGGCAGAAGCCTTGTTACTTTGCAAGGGCCCCTTCAGAAGTCGCTGGGCTCAGTAGGCTCCTAGTGGTGCTTAAGAGTGAGCCTTTTGAACAGATACTCACCCAGCCCACAGAGGTTGGTCAGGTGGTCACCCATCTTCTTGATGGTTTCTCATTGTAGCTGAGAAACACTTCCTTATCTAGGAAGTGACTCTCCAGGAAGTCACAGAGATGGGGTTCCGTGCAGGAAGAACCCAGGGCATGAAGATCCAAAAGGGTTCAGATCTTTCTCCAGGGCCATGTCGGCTTCCATGGCATCCAGGGTTTTATCCTGCTTATCTTGAGCTGGCTTCTGGATGTCCTGGAGGAGACTGTGGCCACCACGCTGGTTTTGCATCTTCAGGAGACGCTTGTAGCCCTCGCACTTCTCCTTGGCCAACTCAGGGAAGAAGTGGCTCACGCCTTCCAGAGCCACAGCATCACAGTCGAAATAGAAGCTCAGAGAGAGGTAGGTGTAGGAGGCCTGCAGGTGCAAATTGACCAGGTGGTTGACGGCCGCCTCATGTTGGTGGAATAATTCTGATAAATCTGGAAGCTCGTGGTTGGTTGGCAAGAGGGAGCTAACCACAAAAACGGTATTGGCAGGTCCCATAAGCAGAAGATGGCCGAGAAGATGGTCCCAGAGGTTGCAAGTGGAGAGGAAATCGGAGGGTGGTCAGAGGCTGAAAGAAAGAGTCCCTGATTCTGTTCCGTCCAAACACTGTTGAAGCAAGAGACAGATCTGTGGGACTGCCAATTGCCCCTGGCTATTTCTTTAACAATTTTTGTAGAGATGGGGGTCTCTCGCTACGTTGCCTAGGCTCAAATTTTGTCATCTTTTAAATAACAGGATTCAGGCATAGGAATTTAGGACTAGGTCAATCTTCTATGAATATTCTTACATGACAAATTGAATAAGAAGGCCCAGACTCAAATGACTTGATTCTTATTTTCAAATAATCAGGCTGTAAGATTTACCTGTTGCTTCTTAACATATAATTTGTACATCTGTCTAGGATTTAACTTGGAAAATATTTTTCAAAACTTGATGCGATTATATAAGACATGTGCTTATGACCACAGCTGGTAGGCATGTGAGATGGTAAGGCATTTCCGCAGAGCAGAGGTTCATAAGCTTTATCATGCATCAGAGCTACCCAGAAGGCTTTTTAAAACAGATTGCTCAGCTGGGTGCAGTAGGGTGCACCTGAGTCCTAGCTACTTGGGAGGCTGAGGCAGAAGGACCTTTTGAGCCCAGGAGTTTGAGGCTGCAGGGTGCTATAATTGTGCCTGTAAATAGCCACTGCACTCCAGCCTGGGTGGCATAGCAAGACCCTGTCTCTAAAACAATAACAACAAAAACAAAAACCACACAGATTGCTGGACCCCAACCTAGAGTTTCTGATCCAGTAGTATTGGGGTGGGGCCTCAGAATCTGCATTTCTGACAAGTCCCCAGATGATATTGATCCTTATTCTCCTGGCCCATAGACCACTTAATTAAAGCCAACAAAGCAGTAATCAGCGGTGACCCAGGATATAAGCTGAAGATGATGAGCAGCCTTGAGGCAGTGAGGGACGCCTGCCCTCCATCACCAGGAAGCCAAGTGAAGGGGTGACTCACCAGGGCAGGGCAGGGCCCCTGTGTGTGAGAAACCAGAATTGAGGTCTGCACCAGCTGTGTGGCCCCAGGTTTCTCAGGGTGTGGAGAGGCAGCCCAGGGGAAAGGCACTTGGGGCCACACCCCAACTCACCTACCCTGTGTAAGTTTTTTCCATTGCACATATCAACATCTAACATGTCATATATTTGATTTAACTCATTTATTCTCTGACTCCCTGCCTCCTGTTAGAATGTTAGTTCTCTAGAGCAAAGATTTTTATACGTTTTATAGAAGAACTTTGCCTGAATCATGGCAGGTGCTGAAATACTGACTGCACGCCTATACATACACATATAACTGTGTGTTCATGGTATTGTTTCTAGAAGGAGCCACAAGAAAATGGTGGCAGACTGTCTCTGGGCAAGGGAAGTGGAGGAATGAGTGGGGGTGACTATAACTTTTTATTGACTCTATAGCCCTTTGAATTTTTCTTTCTTTCTTTCTTTTTGATGAAGGCTTGCTCTGTTGCCCAGGCTGGAGTACAGTGGCATGATCTCAGCTCACTGTAACCTCCACCTCCTGGGTTCAAGCAATTCTCCTGTCTCAACCTCCTGTGTAGCTGGGATTATGGGTGTGCATCACCATGCCCAGCTAATTTTTGTAATTTTAGTAGGGACAGAGGTTTCACCATGTTGGCCAGGATGGTCTCAAACTCTTGACCTCATGATCCACCTGCCTTGGCCTCCCAAAATGCTGGGATTACAGGTCTGAGCCACTGCACCCTGCCGAATTGTTCCTATGTATTTTATCTAGCTAATCAAAAACAGATCTCTATTGTTGATTAGGAAATATAAGTTGGAAGAGAAATAGGTATAATAGGGAAAAAAAAAAACATTTTTCTTCAAATCTGGTGAGATCATCGTGTAAGGCTAAGTGAGAATACCTGAAATAGGTTTGAAGAAAAGTTCATCTTTGATGATGCATTCAGCTCAGTCCCATGCAGCCCTACCCCAGCCCCAAACTGGCTCTGGCCCTATCCCAGGACAACCCTAGGGGGCCCCAGAGTTCCCTCCTAGAAACCAGAGTTCCCAACCCTTCCTGCTGTCCACCTTACCCCGTGAACATGTGTCCATGTGTCAAGTAACAACAGCTAATAGTGAAGTGGGGGCAGAAACACCCCTGTGGCTGCTTCAGGATGGAGAGAATATCTCTAAGTTTAGTGAGCTCAAGGTGGAATAAGAATCAGGTGTTCAAAGGGGAGGCAGAAGGAAATACTGAGAGAAAAGGGGGATTTGTGCTCATCTCAGCAGGAACCTGGGTTAGGGCTGAGGAACTGGAGGAGCCATGCCCTGGGGAAGCCCAGAGGAAGATTCCCAGGCTGGAGCACCAGCTTGGAATTGGGAGAGCCAGGCAGAACCCCGAGTAGACACTGGGGGTTAGTGCCTGTTAGGGGAAGTTGAGGAAGAAAAACAATAAAGTTGCCCTTCCAAACAAGATGGGAGCAGTTTCTAACGCAGGTAACTGCTGGCCTAGTTATTTATTCAATATATATTTATTGAGCACATCATTGCGCCAGGTCCTATGTCAGAAAAGGGATTTGGGGGCTGGGCATGGTCGTTCATGCCTATGATCCCAGCACTTTGGGAGGCTGATGCAGGCAGATTACCTGAGGTCAGGAGTTCAAGACCAGCCTGGCCAGCATGGTAAAACCCCGTCTCAACTAGAAATACAAAAATTAGCTGGGCATGGTGGCTGGTGCATATAGTCCCAGCTACCGGGGAGGCTGAGGCAGGAGAATCACTTGAACCCAGGAGGAAGAGGTTGCAGTGAGCCGAGATCGTACTACTGCAATCCAGCCTGGGCAACAGAGCGAGATTCTGTCTCAAAAAAAGAGAAAGGGATTTTGATTAAACACAGACTTACATGACCTGAGACTACCTTCCTAGAGACTGAGCCTTCCTTGGAAGGTGGCAGGGACGCAGCAGCCCACACCCACGACGTTTCCACCTCTTGGATGTGGAGAATCTGAGAGAGGGCACCGCCTCCTTCCCTGAGGGATTTTCTGTGGTCTCAGACGCCACAGCAGCTTCTGTGCTCACCCAGCAGGGGGCAGGCTGAACTTGGGCACCATCTTGCCAGCACCTGCTTAGGAAATGGGACAGATGGGTACCTAGCCCCCTCACTGTCCACTGCTGGCGGCAGCAGCACCAGAGAAACAGGATGCACCAGGAGGCTGTAAAAAATGCTGTTTTGAGTTCTCCCTAAGCCGTGTTGATGCTGCCTGGCAGATGTTCAGCCCTGGCACACTGCCACACTCACCCTCTGTAGCATCCCGAGACTAAGGATCGTCTCCTTCACATCCCGGTGAAGCCTGCTCACCCTGCTTCTACTCACTGTTTCTCCAAGGCATAGAATCCTGGACCGCAGAGCTGGAAGGGACTTGGTTGCTGCTAGTGCAGGAGCTGCCATTTCAAATAACTTCAAAGGGCAGGCAGGGAGCCCGAATTTGTGAAGATGACTTAGGGTAAGACAGCAGGAAATGGTAGTGACTATGCCGAACTGGAGGAAAGAGCCTCGTGCCAAGGCACCTAAATTCAATTGTTTTTCTAACTGTAAGAGAAAATGCAGCCATAGGCTGAGCTGGGACATGAGTTGGCTGCCGGTTTCCTTCCTGTCCGGTCCACCCCTTCACCTTTGGAAAAACTAAGGTCCAGAGAGGACCCAAGCTAGGGCCTGATTCCCTTCCCACCAGAATCCAGTTCTTTAGTGCTGTTTGTTCCTTGAGGGCACAGGGCAAATACTAAGCAGAAAGAATTTGGGGTGGCATGGGCATCTAGATCTGCCTCTCCCACAGCTGCTGATCAGACTTGGATTGCTTCATTTCCTTCCTTGGCCACAAATCTCCTGTTTGGAGAAAGCAGCCTCCTCCAGAATACAGGGCACTCCTTTTCCTCGGTGAGTCACAGCCTCCTAGCAGACTTGCGGACAGCCTGACTCCAAGACAGAATTCTCCCCTCCCACTGCTTTTTCCAATGAATACCTCCAGCGGTGGAGCTCCACTGCCTTGGACCACCGCCCTAGGGCTGCGAACTTTAATTTACTCAGGTTTTTCCCTGCTAAAAATGAGGCCCTACAGAGAAACACCCAGGGGTCTTTTGGCTGTGGTTCTTCAGCTCTCATTAAAAAACAAAAAACAAACAAACAAACAAAAACCACAGTAGAAGCATAGAGTGCTGTTTTCTCATAAGGTGTGAAGGTCACAGGAGTGTGGCCGGTACTTGCCGTGGCTCTGCAAGTACGAAGAGTGGTTCTTCTGAAATCCAGTCTTGCACCTGCATTGCCTCCATCTCCAGGAGAATCAGCAGGCCATGCTGAGCTTGGTGGAGATGCTTCTTTAGGGCAGGAAACCTGAACCTCAGTCTCCTGGGTAGCAGGAACTGGGTTGTGGCCCCATTACCAATCATAGAGACACCTTTGGGACCTGGGGTTAAGTATTTATGATGCAGCTAGTCACGTGAAGAATGAGGGGAGGATTAGGACACACCTAAGGCCATTGTCACAGAGCCCCTGCCAGCCTAGCACCTCCCAACCTCTCAACCAGCCTGTGCAAAAGATGGCCAGAGTCCTGAAAAACTGGTCTCAAAGGACATTGTCTCGAGGATACCTTTGAGAGGAGGAAATAGAACATTTACCTATTTGTTCAAGGAAAAAGAAGCAAAAAGAAAAAAACAGATGCATGAGATTAGCTACCTGCAGGGCGTGGGAGGAAATGATGGAAGTAAAGGGAATGAAGGGGGAACGAGACTTCTATGACAATCTCTTTTTGTTCATTTTATTTTATTTTTAGGAGAGATGGGGATTCCTTATGTGCCCAGCTGGTCTTGAACTCCTGAGCTCAAGCTATGCTCCTGCCTCTGCTTCCCAAAATGCTGGGATTACAGGTGTGAGCCACCAAACCTGACCCTCTTTTCGTTCTGACCTGACTTTTAAAATCATTTTACTATTTCACATCTCAAAAATCAATACAAATAAAACTCACAAGGGCAGGGAAAACCCTGAAGTTGAATATAAACAGAAACAAGCAATAAAAAAATGCCCTTTGACTTCTATTTTATCACTTCATAGTAAAAATAATTAATCCCAGTAACATGCTAAACATGTTTGTAGTTTCATTTCACCCTTGCAACATCCCTGAATGTAGGTAGGATGACTAGTCTAGTTTTACAAAAGTGGAGTTGCCCTTTAGGAAGGAGGCAAAGGAAGCTCCCAAGCTCGCAGGGACTTGAACTCAGGTTTTGCACCAGATTTATATTAGATCTCAATTCTGAAATCCTATTACATACTCAGCTCCGAGCCGGGCACAGAACGATGAGTTAGTGTCTCTGAGTTCCAAGAATTTGCAACACTTAACATCTCAGTGACAAACATTTAACAAATACATACGGGAATGAACGATTCCTTTATCATTCATAAAGATCTAAAGACCAAAATTATTTGAGGAATTCTGGGCACTCTGTTTGGGCTGCTTTCCTGGAGGATATGGGATTTCAGGTAGGTGTAGAAAAGGAGCCAGAGGATTCCAAACAGCAGAAGACACTTGGAGAAAGGGTTGAAAGGGGCTTGGTGTGTAAGAGCAAAGGAGACCAGCTTCTGCATAGGAATGAACAACACAGAAGGACGCCCATCACGCTGTGGGATAACGCTTCATATAAGAGTTCCGGCCGGGCACGGTGGCTCACGCCTGTAATCCCAGCACTTTGGGAGGCCGAGGCGGGCGGATCACGAAGTCAGGAGTTCAAGACCAGACTGGCCAACATGGTGAAACCCCGTCTCTACTAAAAAAATACAAAAATTAGCTGGGCATGGTGGCTCGTGCCTGTAATCCCAGCTACTTGGGAGGCTAAGGTAGGAGAATTGCTTGAACTGGGACCAGGGAGGCGGAGGTTGCAGTGAGCCGAGATCACACCACTGTACTCCA